>CM038217.1:174095529-174155444 GCA_021442155.1 Cymbidium sinense | reverse complement strand
ATGTACCTTGTATGCTTTTTTGTCGATGACATTCTTCTTGTTGATAAGACTAGAGAGGAGTCCAACGTAAACTTGATTTATGGAGGTCAACTTTAGAGTCTAAAGGTTTTCGCTTAAGTAGATCTAAACTGAATATATGGAGTGTAATTTTAGTTGTAGAAGTTTTAGTGATAGTTGTGACTTTAGGTGATCAAGTCATTAATAAGAGTGAGATCTGATATTTAGGCTCTATTGTCCAAAATGATGGTGAAATAGATGGAGATGTTATTAGTAGAATTCAAGTTGGATGGTTGAAGTGGAGGAATGCATCCGCCTATTATGTGATAGAAAAGTTCCACTTAAACTTAAGGAAAATTTTATAAGATGGTGGTAAGACCGCAATGACTTATGGTAATGTTGGCCAATAAAAAGAGAAGCATAAGACTAAGTTAAGTGTTACAGTAGATGAGGATGCTTAGGTGGATGAGTGGCTTTACTCTTAGAGATAGAATGCAAAATGAGTATGTTCGGGAAAAGTTGGAGTAGCTCCAAAGTAGATAAGATTAGGGAGAGTCGCCTAGATGGTTTGGCCACATAAAGCGCCTACCGTCCGATGACCATTAGAGTAGATGCATTAGATTTGCCTTATGTTAAGAAAGGTAGAGGTAGACCTAAAAAAGACTTGGTTAAGATGTATAAATAATGATCTTAGTATACTTGAATTAGATGAGAATTTGACACATAATAGACACAATGGAGACGGTGATTCATGTAAATTACCCCACCTAGTGGGATTAAGGCTTGTTGTTGTTGTTGTTGTTGTTGTTGTGCTTTTCCCTTGTGTTTTGAAGATAAAGGACGTACATGAGGATCACAGTTGAATTGTTCATAGAATTTACCAAGCTGTTTGCGCTCAAGTGGACGTTCTCTTTTCATTTGATCTTTTAATTTAAGATCAGAAAAATTGCTAAACCAGCTTTTAATACATGTAGAAATAAGGTTTCCATATGGTTTCATATGGGATGGTTCCATCATGAGGCTAAGAGAAACCTTAACCTTTTAGCAAATAGATTGGGAAGGCCTTCAATGAATTTTTTGCTTAGTGAAGGCTATCGGCATCATAAAGTGTCATGATGCTAAATATATCCTTGTACCATCAAAATGGGTTAAGGATGGACATCTTAATTTTTGGAGTAAGGAGCGAGTTTTTCTCCTTGATCTCCAATGGATCCAAAGAAAAATGATCTATAATTGTTTGAAGAAGATTATAGACCAATTTTCATTAGTTTTTGTTCTTTTGGAAGATCTTAGTACTTAAGTCAATTTCTAAGGAGGTCTTCCTTTGAGGAACAAGTGAGAAATTATCCCACCATCCTTTCAGAGTTCCAGAGAATCCTGAAATGATGGCTCGAGTGACAATATGAGGTTTTGCTTGATGTCTAGATTGAAAAGCAATAGAAAACATAAGCATTCGATGAAGGGTATGAATGATTTGATGTTCAGAAAGTCCATCAATATTCCATTCATATAAAGAATCTCCATCATAGGAATTTCCTATGAAATGAGTATCTTCCACAAATAATAAATCGAGGTGTAGTTTTTATAATAATGTTTTTCCAAATTTTTCTTGGGATAAGAAAGTTTTGGATATCAAAAGGAGGATGAGGATCTTGTAATTCTTGAAAAAGGTTTTGAACTTTTCAATATTACTTGATTGATCGACGTTGATTGAGGATTCATTTGAATCTTCATCCCATTGACCGATATCTTCAAGAGCTCTACATACTTTTCACTTAAATTTAGAATCAAATTCAATGTCTCGTAAGAGGGTCCAACTTAAGAGCCAATTTAGAGGTGGTTGATAAAAGGTTTCACAAATGGGTTTATATTAAGAAAGCTTTCTCAAGCTTTGCTAGTTTTGGCTAGAAACCTTTGTTTAAGCATCTGAATCAATTTGTAGGCTAAAAAAGATGATCGTGATTATTTGAAGTATACTATTACTATAATTATGTTGTTTAATTACGAATAAATTTCTTTAGAATTTGTGGATCAGAACTTATTTTTTTGAAGGTTGCTAATTCTAAAGGTTTATCATCCATCACTTTTACAACTGATGGAGGATAGGATGTTTAATAATTTTTTCTTGCTCTGTTTGCCATTTTTTGGTAGTTAAAAGCAACTTGAGCGATTGACATAAGAACATAAAACCATGGATGAAGGAATAGTTGCTTATTTCTTTCTCTCATTTTTCAAATATAAATCATTTATTTCGAGATGTTGGTCTTGAGTAAAACTTCTATACCATAAAGTTATCATACTTTGGTTGGAAGTATTCTTCGTAAGAACCCTCTAGTCTTAGAACCTATTGGTAGCTCATTAAGACTAAAGTTCATTTCATGGAGTGGGAGATTGATTTTCTCTCACCGGATGATGATGATTTTATTTAGCAAAAGGGCCACCGATGGTTCAGGAGTGTGAACCATCCGATCTAGACTTCTCTGAGGTTTCATAAGGGATAGAAACCCTAGAAGTGTGATGGATCGACGAGGGTTGAATCTATTTCAACATCGCCATCTTTGAATTATCTGATCTACATCTTGATTAATGGAAGGTCTTAGATGAGATGGTATAGTCCATGATTAAATACCACCTTTCCATTTAATCACTGTTAGTAGAATATGGGATGCTAACAAATTTGTTTCAAATTTACATCATCTTCCTCTCTCCCTTTTCATTTTATAGACTTTACTTAAGTAACTTTAATCTAACCAAAGAAATAAATTTAAAAGAACTAAATGGCGGAGTTTGAATGAAAATCCTAAATAGATGGTTCTAAAATTGATAAACTATCATTTATCAATTTGGAACTTTGATTATAAGAGAAAATCTGAAAATTGTACAAACCATTACAGATCAAATGGATAAAACCATTTATCTACTAATATTGAAGAGGATAAATATATGCAAGACTTAAATATATCAATAGATGATTTGTGATAAAATTCAAACCTTTAATTAAATTCTAAATGCTTCTATTTTAGCAAGCCTAAGAGATAAGATTTCACTATTCAATCCAATGAGTGTTGAAAGAGATATGTAAATTTATTTCAACACCTTTAATGAAGATCTCTTCTGACATAAATCTTTTTGAAGCTAAAAATTACATTTAACTTTAGGTTACATTTTTTTCTAAAACTAGCTTTAATTTTTAAATTCATTTTAAGTTTTAAATATTCTAAATCTAAGTTCAAAGTGTAACCAAATTTAAGAAATAAAGTGGGACATCTTGAAGATTTGATAGAAATCAACATAAGATAGCTCCAAGAATTATAGGTTTTTATCAAGATATGTGAAATTTGTTATAAAATTCAATACTTAAATTGATAAAGAGGATATTATGGCCTAAAAAATCTTATTTCACTCAATAATTTGATGGAAATAACAATCCATTTTTTTAAAAGAATTAAAATATTTTATGAAAAAAATTTTAAGAAACAAGTAACATCATCAATATAGACTAAAATATATTTAAAATAATCTTTAAATATATTATTCATGATATGCTAAAATAAGGTGATTTTTAACCAAAGAAGAATGGCTTTTATAAAGAAGATTCTTTATGATACAATATCATTTTAAATCAAATGAAAATATTTTGCATTATGAATCTATTTAATAAATCCCTTATTAGAATTGGATATTTGATCCATTTTAAAACTTTGTTTAATAAATTAATTACAAGTCTATTCCTCTTCCTTTTTTTGTCAATTCATAACAGATTTATTACTCCAAGGAGTAGGATTGCCAAATTATTCTTTATTTAATAAATTCATTCTTTTCACAAAGCAATATCTCATTTATTTGATTCTTCGAGAATGTCTTGTTCATTGAAATTCAATGCTGATCCACTATATGAGTCTTTCTTTCAAAGATAAGATAATAAAATCTTTGGAATTTTGGTATAATTTTAATCTTTTATTTAAGAAATTTGTTGTTTAATTTAAACTAACAATTTCTTCTAGAATAATTTATATAAACATGACTATTATTAAGCCTATCATTTCATTTATGATAATTTTTTTAGATTTTGATAAATGGAATGTGATTTCTTTATCCTAAAGAAAACACCAATTAAAGATATCAATTTAGTATGCATTATTTTGAGAAGAAAAGAGTTCAAAATAATGTGTTGTGTCAAATTGACTAAAATAGGCATAATACAAACATCATTTACAGGGATGATTTTATATTAATTAAATGACTCATCCATTTAATAGTTTTTTTCAAAATATTTAGAAGGAATTATTCCTTCTTGTATACAATTTAAATCTACTCCACTATCAATTAGAATAAATTTGGTAAAATAAATTTTATTTATAATTAATTTAATGGAAACATACCATTTCTGTATATTACTTTTTTGCATTTTTGAAAATATTTCATTAATGGCTTCATATTTTCAAATGAGTTACGTTAATCTAAGATTCATGAGATCATTCATTTGTTCTGATTAATAACCTCATTTATCTAATTCTTTGATAAAGAATCAATTAGAAGATGAAGAATTGCCTTTATTTTTCAAATACTGAAAGGAGTATATTGAGATTGTAATTAAAATTTTCTAGTTTATCTTTCTTCTTATCATTAAGAAGATCAATTTTTATCAATGAAGTTGAATATCTTCAATTGGTAAATTTATAATGGTCATTTTGCTCATTGCGATACATATATCATATTTATTATTTTTATAATAATCTATCATTTGTGACTTAGCTTAGATTTATCATTCAATATAAGAATGATGCATCTTTCTTTTTTGATTCTCTTTCATAAGAGGATGCAAAAAATTTTTATTTCTGGAAATAAATAAAATGAATTTTTCGAATCTTTCTTTCTGGATAAATGTAATGAAAGATCATATAAATTGTTGAATAACATTTATATGTTTATCACCTCCATGAAAAAGAAAGAATATTCTATTCATTTATCGTGAGAATTTTTAAAAAAAAGAATTATTATTTATAAATTAGCAAAATAAGACAATTCCAAATGCAAAAAATTATTTTGAAACTAAATTTTTACATCTTAATGATTTATTGATCATATAATAAGAAGAAAATCCGAAAGTAAATATCTTGAAATTTTTGATAATTAATCATAGTATTTCTTTTTGATAAATTACTTTTAATAGTAGATTCCATTTACTAAAAAAAGTTTAACTAATTTTCTTTTTAATTTTTTCGCTTTTAAGATAATCTTATTATATCGCTTCCAATTTTGAAACTATCCAAGATTAAGACAAAGGTTTTGAACCCTTTCTTTAATTTTAATGCATCTAGAGTATTAGCCAGATAAATCTCTATGAAGATGTTGAGATTTTTTTTCCATTTCAATGTCATATCATTTCATCGTGGTTTATTTTAACCCTCACAATCTAAAGTTCATTTAACTTCTCTTGATAAAGATTTGCTAATTTAATTTATATCACATTTGTAATATTTTATTTCTCTTTGGTTTTAAACCGAGGGATGAGAGTGCTTGTGTTTGTGCATTTTTTTGTCACATTTTTATGACGAATTTTTTTCATGCCAGGAAAATAGTTTTTCATTTTTTCCTTTTAGAAGATAAAGGACGCACTGAGGATCACAAATGAATTGTTCAGAATTTCAAGCTATTTTCTCTTAAGTAGATGCTCTTTTCATTTGATCTTTAATTTAAGATCGAGCATTGCTAAACCAATTTTAATACATGTAAATATTTTCCATATGTAAGGGTTTCATATGGGATGGTTCCATCTAAAGATGAAAGAAACCTTAACCTTTTTTAAAATATAAGGTCTTCAATGAATTTTTTCCAAAGGCTATCGATCATAAAGTGTCATGACATTAGAAATATATCCTTGTACCATCAAAATGGGTTAAGGATGGACATCTTAATTTTGGAGTAAGGAGAGTTTTTCTCCTTGATCTCCAATGGATCCAAATAAAATGATCTATAATTGTTTGAAGAAGATTATACTAATTTTTATGTTTTCTATTCTTTAAGATCAAGACTTAAGTCAATTTACTAAGGAGGTCTTTTTTTTTTAAACAAATGAGAAAATTATCCCAATCCTTCTGAGTTCTAGAGAATCAAATGATGGCTCTAAATAAATGAGGTTTGCTGATGTCTAGATTGAACATAGAGAAACATAAGCATTAAGAAGGGTATGAATGATTTGATGAGAAAAGTCCATCAATATTCCATTCATATAAAGAATTTCCACCATGTGGAATTTCTATAAAATGAGTATCTTTGAAATAATAAATCAGAGGTGTTGGTTTTTTATAATGTTTTTCCAAATTTTTCAGATAAGAAAGTTTTGGATATCAAAAGGAGGATGAGGATCTTGTAATTCTTGAAAAGGTTTTGAAATTTTTTCAATATTACTTGTTGATCAAGACGCTTTGAGGATTCATTTGAATCTTCTATAATCTTCAAGAGCTCCTACATACTTTTCACTTAAATTTAGAATCAAAATCTTCTAAGTCCAAACTTAAGAGAAGTTTTGGAGGTGGTCAATAAAAGGTTTTTACAAATGGGTTTATACTCAAGTAGAAGCTAAGCTTGCTACTGCTGAATATTTTAAGCATCCAATTTAGACTCTAAAAAAGATGATCACTGATTATTTGAAGTATACTATTACTATAATTAAGTTGTTAATTACAAGAATAAATTCTTTAGAATTTGTGGATCGAATTTTTAATCGCTAATTTAAAGGTAATCCACCATTTTTCAAAAGAGTTTATAAATTAAGTATAAATATCATTTTATTTGCTCAAGATTATATTTGATTCAAATGCCTTTATTTTAGTCAAAAAATTTAACACAACACATTATTTTAACTCCTTTTCTTCTAAAATAATGCTATCATAGATGATCTAATTCATTTTTTTAAGATAAAGAAATCACATTTGTTTATCACCAATCCTAAAGAAATTATCATAAATGAAATGAACTTTAATAATAAGTCTATGCATATAAATTATTTACAAGAAGAAATTATTAGTTTAACTATTAAACAACAAAATTCTTTCCCAAAATTAAAAGAAAAATTAAAATTGCCACCAAAAAAATTCCAAAAGGAAGTGGTGACAACCCAATTACTTTCTCAAAGAAAGACTCATGATGATCTCTGCATATAATTTAAACTAGACATTACCAAGGCTCGTCCCTCAAATGAACGAAAGCATCTTTGCTTTTATGCAAAGAAGAGATTGCTCATTTATTAAAAAAAGAAATATGGCAATCCTACTCCCTGATGCATAAATTCTATATGAATTTATTAAAGAAGGAGAAATAATAATTACAATCATAAACAAAGTTTTAAATGGATCGAATTCATAATAAAAAAGATTTATTAAATAGATTGCATAATGCAAAAATATTTTCCAAATTTGATTTAAAATAAGAATATGAGATCCATAAAGAATCATCGCTATAAATTCTTTTTTGCCTTTGGACATTACTTAATGGAACGATTTTAAAAAAATCATACCTTTCAAGATATCATGAATAATATATTTAAAGATTATTTTAAATATTTTCCTATATTGATGATGTTCTTTGTTCTCAAATACTATTGATGAACACTTCAATCATCTAAAATATTTAAATGGTTAATTTTAAAATGGGTTAGTTATTTGTGAGCCAAAATCAAATTATTTCAAACCAAAATAAGATTTTGGCCATAATATATCCAATCTTTTTATACCAATTAATGAAGTATTGAATTTAATAAATTTCTGATATCATTTTATAAAAAACCAAATGTTCTTAGAGCCTCAATTATGTATGATTTCTATCAAAATCTTATCAAAATCACCATATTAAAAGAATCTCTCACCATGGTTGATCATCCTATGAAAGATAAAAATTAAAGAGGTTCAAAACCTTCCTTTGTCTTAATCTTATGGACCTACTAGTTTCAAAATTGTGAAAGATACTCGATAAAGGCTATGGAGGTATCCTAAAGCAAAATGAGAATTCTAAAGAAGAATTAGTTCATTTTTTTCCTAGATGAATCTACTCAACAAAAGTATTCCATTATCAAAAAAGAATGCTTTTATTAAGTGCATACAAAATTTCAAGATGATTTACTTAATCAAAGATTTTCTCCTTCAGATGTAAAATACATCATTCAACAAGATGTCAAAAATTTAGTTTCAAAATAAATTTTGCATCAAAGAATGTTCTTTTCATTTTATTTCATATCAATTCATCTGAACAAAATTCTCTTCAATTTTAGTGAATTCTTAGATGATCTGATCAGCATGGAAGAATGACCACTTAATTAAGTCCTTCTTTCAAGGTTAAGCTAATAAGAAAAGATCATAATTCAAATAAATGGATTTATAATTGAAACTTATCTTTATGGTATTTCCCTTCAACTACGTTTGGTGAACCTCTAAAAAAAGTCAGAACACATCCCTAAAATGTGTCGTTATAAGAACTTATTTATTTCTCTAAAGAAATAAAATAGAATATTCTTTGAAATTAATCTCTCCGATTATTTAAATAAATAATCTATGGCCTTATTTGGAAAGATATTTTAAATAATCATTTAATCTAATCTAAGAGAGATTGAAAATCTTACAATTAAATATGAGATTAACATGTTCATCGAAATACTATTTTATAGCAAAAATTCTAAAAAATTCATCAAAGTGAATTGACTCATTAAGAGAAAATATATCCTCCACTAATTTGTAAAATTGGCATAAATTATTTATCAATTTTGAAATTTTCCTTCTCAACAAAAAAAGCATTCATGGATGTCATCAATAAGATATTATCAACGAATTCAAAGATTTTCTTTCATATGGAACTATTTTCGAATAATATTTTATCCAATCAAAGAAGTCTTAATGAATGGATGGAAGCTACCCCAAAATGAGCTATTAATCAAGAATGATCAACAAAATCTGCTCATTTCTTTCATATATTCCATGGATTATAATTTTTTCAAGGATCCATTTAATCTCCTTCAAAGACAATTTTTACTAAAATAAGAATTCATCAAGATTGAGGATAAGCTCAAGCAAATTAAAGCCATTATTAAACTTATTCAATTAGCCTCAAAATAGATTTGAGCTATCAAGAGATGGTACTACATAGCATCAAAAGATGTTATCCTCATGAGACGAGATTCAACATAGGAACGCCTCAAAAGATCATTAAAAATCAACTCAAGTGTTAATCACCCTATCTATGTCAATATAATGAGTCTTCTGATCATGTGGAATCATAGAAACTTAAATTCATAAATGAACCAAAAGAAATAATTTCTACATCGTAAATCATTATCTCCATAAGAATCAACTACACTTCATAAAGCGATCCCAGTGAAAATAATTGCTACTTTCCAAAAAGTAGCTTATCTTCTTCAAGAAGAAAAATTGAAACCTATAAAAACAAAAAATAATTGCTACTTTTCAAAAGATCATTATTTATAAAAAATAATTTGATTATAATCATTGCAACTTCAAGCAACGCTTTCTTTGTTTATAATTACCTTTGCTTAAACTAAAAAGATCCTGCCTACCTCTATAAGAGGCTCTTCTTATAAGTGAATGTTTTTATCTCTTCTTCTTCATTCTCCTTGTACTCTTGTTCTTTGCTTCATAATCATGTAACTTATTTTAAGCTTTAATAAATAAGTTTTTTATCTAAGTCGGTTTGTGGATTAACTTATATTTCAAAGAATAAAGGTTTATCATCGATTACAAATGGTGGATGGATGAATAATTTTTTTCCTGCTTTGTTTGCCATTTTTTGGTATAAAATAAATTAAATGATGTATAATTACAAAACCATAATGAAAGGAATATTTCTCAATTATTTCTTTCTCTCTCATTTTTCAAAATATAAATCATTTATTTGAGATTGTCTCAAGTAAACTTCATACCAAGTATAATAAAATCATACTTTGTTAAGTATTCCTTCTAAGTTTAAAATGAGCTCAAAGATTAAAGTTCATAAGTGAGATTAATTTTCTCTCATGGATGATGATATGATTTCTAACAATCAATGGTTTAAAATATCTGTTTCTAGGTTTTCATAAAAAAATATAAGAAAATGGTATGTCCATTAAATTAATTATAAATAAAGAATTTATTTTACCAAATTTAACTACTCTTGATAGGAGCAGATTTAAATTGTATACAAGAAGGAATTTCTTCTAAATATTTTGAAAACTACCAAGCAAAAATTGTGAGTCTTATAAATTAAGTATAAATTATCATCTATGGTCAAGATGATGTTTGTATTCAAATGTTTTATTTTAGTCAAAATTGACACAACATATTATTTTGGAACTTTTCTTCTTAAAATAATTTCTATCACTAGAATTGATAGAATTCAGATTTTCTTTGGGATAAAGAAATCACATTCATTTTATCACCAATTAAAGAAATTATCATAAATGAAATGAATAATAATAAGTCATGCATATAATTATTTACAAGAAGAAATTGTTAGTTTAACTATTAAACAATAAATTTCTTCCCAAAATTAAAGAAAAATTAAAATTGCCACCAAAAATTCCAAAGGAAGTTTGGTGACAACCCAATTGCTCGAAAGAAAGACTCATATAGTGGATCTCGCATTGATAATTTCAATGAAGACATTCTAAAGCTCGTCTTTGTCAAATGAACGAGCACTATCTGCTTTTATGCAAAGAAGAGATTTTGATTTATTAAAAAAAAGGAATAATTCAATTACTGAGTCGTAACCGCATTCTATGTTATGAATTCTAGAAAAGGAATGAGAGATGCTTAATTTGTACTAATTTCAAAACAAAGTTTTAAATGGATCAAATATCCAATTCTAATAAAAGGATTTATTAAATAGATTGCATAATGTAAAAATATTTTTCAAATTTGATTTAAAATCAAGATATTGGCAGATCTAGATAAAAGAATCGGATCGTTATAAAACAAATTTACGGTGCCTTTTGGTTTAAAAAATGCATCTTCTAAATTTCAGCATATCATGAATAATATATTTAAAGATTATTTTAAATATATTTTAATCTATATTGATGATATTGTTTCTCAAACACTATGATGCACTTAACCATCTAAAAATTTTAAATGGTTAATTTTAAAAAATGGATTAGATTTGGCCAAAAATCAAATTATTTCAAATAAATAAGATTTTAAAGTCTAATATATCCAATGCTTCTATTATACCAATTAATAAGTATTGAATTTGCTAACAAATTTCTGATATCATTTTAGATAAAACCACCATTTCTTGGAGCTAATAATGATTCTATCAAAATAAAAGATATAACTCTTGACAGATAAAATCACCATTCCGATACTCATACATGGCAAGAAATTAAAGGGGTTCAAACCTTCCTGCCTTAATCTTAAGGAACTAGTTTTAAAATTATTGAAAGATCTATGATAAGTGGCTATGGAGTTCTTAAAGAATTAAGAAAGTTATTTTGTTTCTCGGTAAATGGAATCCTACCAAAAGTATTCCATTATTAAAAAAGAAATGCTTTGTGATTGCATCTTTCAAGATGATTTACTTAATCGATTTTCTTCTTAGATCTCACCAAATACATCATTCAAAGATGTCAAAATTTAGTTTCAAAACAAATTTGATCACTAACGCAACTTTCGATTTTGACATAATTCATCAAAGAATGAAAATTCTCTTGATTTTCTAACCATGAATTCTGAACGAGGGATCACCCACATAGAAATGACTACCCTAATCGAGGACGTTTTCTTTAATCACCATAATTCTTTTCATTCTGGTTAATGGCAAGATCATAATTCAACAATTCATGATCCATTTGAAATTTATCTTTATGGCACTTCCTCTTCAACTACGTTGAAAAGGGTGAACTTAAAAAAAGCAACACCATCCCTAAGATATGCAAAGAACCTATTTATTTCTCAAAGAAATAAAATAAAATATTCTGAAATTAATCCTCATTATTCAATAAATAATGTGGTCCATTTGAAAGATATTTGAAACAACTTTCCCATTTAATCAATCTCTCAAGAGAAATTATGAAAAAATCTTAATGCAATTAAAGTAACAGATTAACCATGTTCGGACAACCATTATTTTATATAAAGAAAATGCATTATACAAAAAATCTTTTCATCAAAGTGAATGGGTTTGACTCATTCCAAGAGAAAATGTATTTATCCTCCACTAATTTACAAAGATAAAATTAGTAAATTATTGGTGTTATGTTCATGATGAAAGTCTTCCTTCTCAACTAAAAGGCATTCATGGATGTTCTTCATGAAGAAAGATATTATCAATAAAGAACTTCCAGTATGGTTCTTCAGATGGTGAAACTATTTTGGAGCATAATTAAATATTCTTCTGGATCAAATCAAAGAAGTCTTTAATGAATGAATGGAAGCTACCCCCAAATGAAGGCTATTAATCCTTGAATGATCAAGCAAAATCTTGCTCATTTCTTCATGATCGATTCCATGGTTTTGAGCTTGAACGCTATTCTTGAAGGATCCATTTATCGACTTAAGATATATAAAAAATTATTTATTAAAGTTTAAAAATAATTCAATCAAGATTGAAGTAAGAACAAGAATACAAGAGGAGAATAAGAGAAGAAGAGATGAAAATTAAAAACACTTAATAATAATTACATGAGCCTCCTTATAAAAAGGATGATTTGCTTACTAAGAAAAGGTAATTATTCAAAAAAAATTGCTTATAAGCTAATCAATCAATTATTGAAATTATTTCTACATCAAAGTAAAAATTATTTTTTCATTTTATGAGTTGTAAATTATGTTCCTTGTCAAAGATAAGTGGCTACTTTAAAGTAGAATTATTTTCTCTACCGCTAAAAGTGTTCATTTGAGATATGATGTAATGAGTAGCAATTATTTCTCACTTTTTAATTTAAGTTTAAGGGATTCCGATATCAAGATCAATCATAAAAAGAATAATTAAACAACTCTGTTGATTTTAGATCTTTTGACTCTTATAATCTCTGCCTCAATGATAACATCTTCATTAGTACTCATCTAATAGCTCAAAAAATCTATAAATGATCAATAATTGAAATTTTTAATAGCTTTAATTTGCTTGAGCTATCCTCAAGATTGAATTCCACCATTTTAGTAAAATTATCCTATACAAATTTAAAATGTTAACTCAAATCCATGGATTCGCAATTAAGAAATGAGCAGATTTTCTTATAATTCTTCAAAATAGTCATTTTAGCCTATCCATTCATTGAATTTGATCATAAGAATATTTAATTCTACCCAAAATAGTTTCACCAAGAAGAAACAAGTTCTTTTGATATCTTTATTCATATGAACATCCATGAATGCCTTTGCTTTTTTTAAGAAAGGCTTTCATCAGCTGCACATAACACCAATAATTTTACGCCAATTTATAATCAGAAATTAGAGGATAAAAAATATATTATTCTAAATGGAGTTAATTCACTTTGATCATTTTTTGTATAATGCATTTGTTATACAAAATAGTTTTCTTTGATCACCATATAAGAATCTCAAAGACACTTTAATTATTTTAAGATTTTTTCATAATTCTCAGAGATTATTCAAAATGGATTGTTTTCCAAATATCTTTCAAATAAGGCTCACGCATTATCAATAATCGAGGATTAATTTCAAGAATATTATGTTTTATTTCTTGAGAAATAAAATTCATGTGCAAGGCCATCTTTTGTGGTGGTATATTTTTTAGATATTCATTTTCAACCATAGAGAAAGTACCAAAGATAAGTTTGTAAATCTCTGAATTGTGAATCAATCTTGCATTCATCCATCTACCTTAAAAATGACTTCCTCTTAAGAGTGGTCATTCTTCCATGAGATCCATAATAGAAGAAATTCTAAAAAATCGTGAAGAGAATTTTCATTAATGAATTAATCTAAATCAAGAAAAATCATTGATGATGCAAAAATTTATTTGAAACCAAATTTTGACATCTTTGAGATTTATCGAAAAATTTGAAGGAGAAAATTAAGAATCATCTAAAATTTGATGCAAATCAAAAAAGCATCTCTTTTAATGGAATACTTTGAATAGATTCCATTACCGTAAACAAAGAACTAATTCTTTCTTAATTCTTTCAAGCTTAGATACCTCCATATTATGCACATCTATTTCAACAATTTAAACTAAAGGTCCGCAAAGACAAAATATTTTAACCCTTTATTTAATTTGATGCCATTATGACTAATGGTATTTTTTAATCTATTAAAGACTATATTTCAAGATTTTATCGCCTATATAATCAATTCCATAAATTTTTATTTTTTATCTAAAATGATATCAGAAATTTGTTAAAATTCAATACTTCTATTAATGAATTCATGATATATTATCTAAAAATCTTATTTCAGCTTTGTAATAATTTGATTTGGCTCAAAATATCTAATCCATTTTTTTAAAATTAACCATTAAAGTATATTAAAATCATGAATAATTGTTGAGAACAAGAACATCATCAATATAGAAAAATATATTTAAAATAATCTTTAAATATATTATTCATGATATCAAATTTAGAAGGCATTTTAAACCCCATACTCTCAAATCGTAATGTCCAAGAATCAGATATCTTATAAAATCCCATCTTTTATCATTCCGCCAATATCTTGATTTAAATCAAATTTGAGAAAATAATTATCCAATCTATTTAATAAACTTTTATTAATGATTCCTCCATTTTAAAAGTTTAAGACTTAATTAGCTACAATGTCTCTCTCTTTCCTTTTCGTATGATGATGTTCTTTGTATTTCTAAATACTATTCAACAATTCAATCATCTAAAAAATATAAATGATTAATTTTAAAAATGGGTTATATTGTGCCAAAACCAAATTATTTCAAACTATAAGATTTTGCCATAATATTCAATGCTTCTATTATACCAAATAATGGAAGTGAATTGAAAAGCATCTATCCTCCATCTAAAAATGGTGGATGATAAACCTTAGAATTAGCCTTCAAAAAATAAGTTCCAATCCACAAATTTAAAGGAATTTATTACTAATTAAACAACTTAATTATAGTAATAAGATATTTCAAATAATCATGATCATCTTTTTAGCCTAGAGTCTAAAATTGATCGATGCTTAAAAAAAGGTTTCTATTAAAACGAAAGCGTAAAAAAGCTTCTACTAGTATAAACCCATTTGTGAAACCTTTATCCCAACCACCTCCTAAACTTCCTCTTAAGTTTAGACCTTCTTCTGAAGATATTCAGAATTTGATTCTAAATTTAAGTGAAAAGTATGTAGGAGCTCATGAAGATATCAATCGAAGATTCAAATGAATCCTCAACCAAATCGATACTATCAATCAAGTAATATTGAAAAAGTTTAAAACCTTTTTCAAGAATTACAAGATCCTCATCCTCCTTTTGATATCCAAAAACTTTCTTATCCCAAGAAAAATTTGGAAAAACATTATTATAAAAAACCAACACCTCCTGATTTATTATTTGAGGAAGATACTCATTTCGTAGGAAATTCCTATGATGGAGATTCTTTATATGAATGGAATATTGATGGACTTTCTGAACATCAAATCATTCATACCCTTCATCGAATGCTTATGTTTGCTACTGCTCACCTGACATCAAGCAAAACCACATATGTTAGAGCCATCATTTCGATTCTCGAACTCAAAGGATGGTGGGATAATTTTCACGTTCCTCAAAGGAAGACCTCCTTAGTAAATTGACTTAAGTACTAAGGATCTTCCAAAAGAACAAAAAACTAATGAAAATTCTCCTATAATCTTCTTCAAACAATTATAGATCATTTTGTTGGATCCATTGGAGATCAAGGAGAAAAAATCAGCTCCTTACTCCAAAAATTAAGATGTCCATCCTTAACCCATTTTCGATGGTACAAGGATATATTTCAAGACGCCATGACACTTTATGATGCCGATAGCCTTCACCGGAAGCAAAATTCATTGAAGGCCTTCCCAATCTATTTGCTAAAAGGTTAAGGTTTCTCTTCCTTTTATGATGGAACCATCCCATATGAAACTCTTACATATGGAAACCTTATTTCGCATGTATTAAAACCGGTTTAATGCTCGATCTTAAATTAAAAGATCAAATGAAAAAAGAGCATCTACTTGAGATAAAATAGCTTGCCAAATCCTGTAAATAATTCAACTGTGATCCTCAGGTACGTCCTTTATCTTCTAAACACAAGGAAAACACAAAAAACTATTTTTCCTAAGAAAAATCATGTCATAAAAAATGTGATAAATTCACACAAACAGTGCACTCGCCCCTCCGGTTCTAAAACCAAAGAGACAAGAGAAATAAAATATTACAAATATGGTCGCATGTATTACGCAAATAGATGCTCAAGAAGTTAAATGAACTTCGATTGATGAAGGGTTAAAACAAACCTCGATGAAAATTTACTTACATCCTTATTCTCAAATAGAATCAAGATGAAGAAGAACATATTTCATCTTCATCCTCATCGATAAACTGATAAATCTAATCAAGTCCCCAATATAGATTATTATAAAAATATAATAAATACAACAGTATACCACCCACAAAAAAAGGACCAATTAATTAAAATTTTAGCACAAGTTGAAGATGATTCAACTCATGATAAAATTATAGATCTTCTTAATGATAAGAAGAAAGATAAATTAGAAAATTTAATTACAAGCCTCCTATATACTCCTTATCAGAAGTATTTAAGAAAAATTTGAGGCAAGTTCATCATTCTAATTCGCCTTTAGAAGAGCTAAAGACCAAATTAAAGAAACTAAAATTAGAAGTTCAAGAAATTAAAGTCGAGCAAGAGCAAATGAATGGTCGCCTAATGGATCTTGAAATTAATCAGATGACACCCAATTCATTTGAAAATATAGAAGCCGATTCTAATCAGAACCGTGTTTCTTATAAAATATTCAAAAGGCATATACCAAATGGTATTTTATTAAATTAATTATAAATAAAGAATTTATTTTATCAAATTTAACTGCTCTAGTTGATAGTGGAGCAGATTTAAGCACAAATAATTTCAATATAAAAACACAAATAATTTCAATATAAAAACAAAAACATCATTTTACTTGTTGCAAGATTTATGAAAAGATAGGTTAAAAACACCGATATTTGAGGTAAAACAATATATATAATTTGAAAGTAATAAATCATAAAATCATATGCAATACCTATAATATAATTTCAAGATAGTAATTAGATGTTCAAATGATTAATTTCATATCTAGATTTTGAGTATATATAACCAAATTCTATATTTCAACATCCCTAATCTATTCAGCCTAAGATCATTAAATTTTAACATCGTGAAAGTCACAAACAATAAAAAAAGAACTAATGGTCAAGGGATTAAGTTGGGCTATCTAATGGAGTGTCATGAAATTTTTGACTAAATTAAAACTTTACTCTAACAAGTATGCATTTTTTTGTTTATATCATAAATAAATACTAACTTTTGTGGGCTTTTATATTTATTCAAAAAAAAATCTAAGAAGGATTAAGTTTAAAAAAATATAGCTATTTTAATTTATCAAAGAGTCTCAAAGGGTGTAAGTCTGAACTATCAAGATATCTATCATGTTCTAACTTTTATCACCACCATAACAAAATTTTAGAAGTTTTCTATAAGTTTTAAACCCCTAAAACTTATCTCATCTTTGAACATATAGTCTCTTCTTCCTTAAAATTAATTATAATATATATATATATATATATATATATATATATATATATATATATATATATATATATATATATATATATATATATATATATATATATATATATATATATATATATATATATATATATATCCATTTTAATTTGGAATGCATGTTAAAAGAAAAAAAGGATAGAGAAATATGGCAATTGCACATAAATAATAACAAGAAGTAGGTTATTTAATTCTCTTTCTGATAGCATTAGAAAAGTCATATATTTAAGACTTTAACAAAATAATAATAATAAAGAAAAAAAACTAATTGTGATAATATAATGCATGAACCAAAACAATGATCAATAGTTATTGAGATATTTTTCTAAAACAAACTAATTAAAAAAAATTTATTTTATTTATGAAGCATCTACACATCCAAAGAAGAATTTATAAAAAATTTTAACTCGTTTTAAAAAGTAGATAAATCACAATAAATTTTGGAACCCTACATTAAGCAAATAGTGGATTCAAAAGCTAAATTCATAAATTTTTTACTATATCAATTATCGACATTTTAATAAATAAATATTAAAGTAATTAAAATGTTATGTAGAAATATAAATAATTTTCAAAATTTTATTATGATGAATTTGATTGAAAAATTCATCAAGATAGAAAGGTCATGGTTTCATCATTCGAACATTAATAGAGAATTAAGATGCTCTTCAAAATTAAAATGTTAGTGTTTCTGAAAAAAAGCAATAATAATAATAATTGGGGAGAAGCATAAAAAATTAATTAGAAAAAATAAATCAATATTTAAGAAGCAATACGTAACCAAAAAGCAATAATAATTAATAATTGGGAGAAGCATAAAAAAATTAATTAGAAAAATAAATCAATATTTTATGAAAAATAGAAATAAGATAGTAAAACACTTAAAATAAAGAAATTAGCATATTATGCAAATTAGATATTTCAATACTCTAATATAGAAAACACTAGAGCTTGAAAGGGAAAAAAAAAATTTTCTGTTATACATTACAATGTTGAACTTCTTTTAGGAGAAAACTAGTGCTTAAAAATTAAAAAAATTTAGATAAATGAATTTCACCTTATCAATAGGTTGTATTTATATTTGAAAAGATGTTATATAAATGAAAACAAAAAATTTGCAAATCTTTCATTATTTTAATTTTTTTTTTTTTCAAAGTTTATGATAAAATTGAAAACATTTAAGCCACTTATTTAACTTTAAAATTTTTATTTTTTTTATATAAACTACTAAAAATATTTTAAGAATTTAATATAAATTTTTTAGCATTACATGTGAAAACAAGGATACTTTTAAAAGATAGTCTCATCATAATATAAAATTGTTGCGTGCTAGAAAATCATTGGTGAAATTAAAGTTTTGAACTTTGTGAAATCTAAGCAATTATTTAAAGAGTGAACAATAAAACTCAAATTTTATGAAAATCTCGAAAGAGGAAAAATCAAGCTAGCCCATAAAACTTCCATATATCATTTGAGTACAAAGATCTTCCGATCGGGATTACAAAAGTATATGAGAAAGGAACAAATATGTGACGGATCTTATGTATTTACAGTATGCGAGATGATGGTGAGCGGAGTAATCAGGTGAAAATCGATGGAATAATTCGCAATGAGGGAACAATGGCGGCAACATGGTAGAAATGAACAATCTTGGTAGTCATCATGATGGAGACCGATAGAGATTGGCAATGGGATGGCGGCAGTGGTTTGACCGTCAGTGGCGCGATTGTTTGGAGGATCTTTAGAGCTCTCTCCTCTCTCTTGCTTGGGCCCCTCATATGAGAAATGAGGAATTTATAGATTGGAGGTGGTGTCTCAGAAATGCATTCAAAACCGTACCACTCCACTTTTGATGCTCCAATGATCCCTTTGATCATTTGATGTATTTTAAATATTTGAATGCTGAATGGTAATTTTAAGATCTTGGGCTTGTTAGATCCGGCTCGTCGAGATGCTCGATTTGATTATAAACACTCCATGTTTAAGAGCTTTTTAGGGATTTAACTGATATCCCAAAGTATCCAATGATATTTTAAGTGCTTGATCTCGACCAGTTTCAACTTCGGATCAGTTTGCTTTTAGCATCAAGATTTGTGCTTTAGTAGTATTTTTTAAGTGTCATATCTTGCTATTTTTTGGATGATCATTATTTCAATCATCCAAAAATATATATATGTCAAATACTTGAAGATAGCAAATTCTTGATGAAACATTAAACACATTTTAGAAACAGATCTTAAGCCATATTATGATAAAGCGAGATGCTGGATGATGGTATAAGTATGATATTTTGAGTTATTTGGGCTTACGAGCATGTGGGTGTCCGTATGAATAATGCGTCCTGCTTCAGCGCGCTCCAGCGGAGCATACGCGGGGCATTGATCAGCCTTGCTGAACGGCCAGCGTATTTGAATCATCAAATGCACCGGTGGATTATGACGTCATGGCGATGAGTTGTCGAGCGTAGCGAAGCCAGCTGGCGGCGCATGAATGGGCGATTGTTGGCGTGGAGGCTGTAGGGGCAGCGAAGCCGACGCATGAGCTACGGTTTTAAGATTTGCTTTTGGCAATTTTATTTTGATGATTTTTACCCTTTTACCTATAAGTTATAAAACCCCAGGGCCAGGGAGAAGGCACACTTGCTCTAGTGCTTTTCTTCTTCTTGAGTGAGGTCGTTTTCAAGTACTACGTCGTTGTTTGATTTTCCTGAAGGCATAAACCGTCTCGTCGGACGTCCGGGTTTGGAGGTGATCAAGGCCACGGTATTCATCGTTATTCAGTTTTCCCTCGAAGAGGCATCAGCACCTCGTCGGACCGTCCGGTTGGAGCGATCAAGGCCGAATACATCGTGTTGTCTTTTCCCTCGAAGAGGCGTCCAAACCTCATCGGACCGTCCGGGTTTGGAGGCGATCAAGGCCCGCGGTACATATGTCGTTGTTCCAATTTTCCCTTGAAAGAGGCGTCAATCGGCCTCGTCGGACCATCTGAATTTGGAGGCGATCAAGGCTCACGGTACTTAGGTCATTGTTCTAGTTTTCCCTCGAAGAGGTGTCAAGCCTCATGGACCGTCCGTTTGGTGATCAAGGGTTCAACATGTTAGAAATTGGATTTCTATGACTTTAATGGATGATTCAGCTTGATAACGAAGATGGCGGTGGCGTTAGCGACTATCATTCAAATGACTCGAAAGTTTGGGTAATTTAGGGGAATATCTTCTCTCTCCTCTTTTTTTGTCTTTTTCTCATATGTGTGTGTATCCTTTTTTGTCAGATCGTAGGCGGAAAATTTTTATAAGCTATCCATGGCGAGAGAGTCAAGAGGCACTCAAGCATTGGGGTGAGTGAGTTGCTTTTACAAAATTCTCAAATTTTGTCATTTCTCCTCTTTATTTATTATGTATTTTCACGATTAATGGCGGAAGAAAACCCATAGTGTGATGGCTGGCGATATACCATCCACTTGTCACATCGATAGTTTAATGGTGTTCCATAAATTTCTTCCCTAATGAGTTGGTGGCCATTGTTGCCAAAAGTCATCGAGCGTTCACCTCCGGGGTACTTTTCTTTTTCGAGATGATTCTTCATCGGTGCGATTCCCTTTGGCTCTGAGTTGATTGAGATATTCAAAATATGTGGTGTAGCTTTGTCATTTTCATTTCAAGCTTTAATGGTCATCGTGGTTTGTCTTCTTGAGCGTGGTGTTACTTTGAACATCAAATACTTGTGTCGAATGTGTAGATTACATGTGATGATACCCGAGGGGCGTGTTTCTTATAATATAAATTGGATAGAATTTTTTTGCGGGATCAATCTAGAAATTGGTCTAATGGATTCTTTTATGAAAAATGAGTGGGGCCTTCGAGAGATGGGGAAGATTGAATGACCTTCAGATCCATTCTTGATGGAGAATGAGATCCAGCAACTCTAATATCACGATGTAGGAAGCTTGCGGCATGAGTTACGTCACATTGGCAAATATATAGTTGAAGATAGAATGTTCAAGGTTGGCCTTTCCATCGGGCAAGGAGATCTCATTCTTTTCCACTAAAGAGGTCAAGTAAAGGTGATGAAAGGTCTCCTATTCATAGGGTTCTTTCAAGAAGCGTCATGAAATCAGTGGTGCCAATGTTTCTTCCCTAAAGAAAAAGAAGACATTTGCTGAAGTGACTACGTCAGATATCTGCGAAGAAGATGTTCGCCCCCAATTGACCTCTGAGAGTTTAGCTGTTTCAACTCATGATGGGGAGTTCATTCTCAAAGCACATTCTAGAGGTGTTAAATCACATATGTATTGGGCATCAACGAGGAGATGAATTTGTCTTCTCTTCTCTTCTTTTCTTCTTCTTTTCTTTTGTGTAATATTTATGATGATTTTTTTTTTTTATAGGTAACTCAAACATTAGGCGATGGCTCATTTGGGTGTGCTTTAGATGAGTGGAATCTTGAATTTGTGAAGATAAAATATCCGTATGAGAAAGATGAGTATTAAAGTCAAAGAAGTGGCGACTTTGGAGGATCAGCTGACCGGGTGCAGAACTGAGCTAGTGAACATGTCGACTTCTCTTTCTCTCCAGTGTTAGGAGGTGGAGCGCACTCATGATGAGCTGATTGAGGTGAGGGCAGACTCGTTAGAAAGAGAAAAGACTTAAGGCACTTGCGAGGAGAAAGCTCGAGCGGAGAAGAAAGCATTACAGGATCATCTTTCTGAGAAGGAGCATATAATGTCAAGCGGAAGCAAATAAAATCTCCTTGAAGGCGATGGAAGACTTTAAGAACTCCACAGCTTATCTGGTATTTCGAAGACCATGTTCCGAAGCTCGTAATCATATTCTTGATGTTGAAGTGAAGGACTTGGAGCACCAATGTTTAGGAGGGCTTCATCAGGGTTCCTAAAAGGAATTGCAGTACATCAAGACCGGAGCTAATATTGAGGATCTATCTCCCAGTATCGAAGACTCTTTATCGATTGAGGAGATGGAGTTGAGAGTGAGTCCAAGGAGTATCTCTAGTGGTGAGGAGGATGTTGATATCACCAAGGATATGATGTAGCATCACTTGAGATGCATTTTTTTATATATATTGTTATTAATGTGTATCAGAATCTTGATTCTTTCTTATATCATCATGTTAATGCTATCAAAATTTATTTTTTAGATGATACGCTCTTATTTTTTTTATCTAGGGTAATTGGTGAAACATGCTATTTATGGATGAGGTTGAATTGAATCCACTCAAGATTTTGACCTATATTGTTTGTTAAGTCTCCTTGATGGCTCGTATGGGTGAGATCATTGAGGTCCACCAAGGACCTTTTGACTATCAGGTTATTTGTCAGTCTTACTTGATGATGTTAACTTGTGTGGAAGGAGTGAGAAGTCCACAAGGACCTTTTGACCTATCTAGGTTGTTTCGAGTCTTCTTGACATTAACACTGTGGAAGAGGTCGTGGAAAGTCCCCTTGGGATTGATCATGCTCGATTGAGATATAACGTGAGTTGTATATTTCTGGTGAGGATTAAATGAAGAAGAAACAAGTTTGTAAGAATAAAGATATAAATTCATTACTCTGATATGTTCAATGATACAATCATAAGATGATTTTAACATGGATATGAGTTTTAAGAGAAAATAACAACAACAATAACAACAATAACAACAATAACAAGTCTTTATCCCACTAAGTGGGGTTGGCTACATGAAGGGGAAATGATAAACGAGTCAAAATTAAAGCTGTGATAATTATGCAGTAGGAATTACTGATAATATTTTTGGAGATTCTCAGTGTTCCAAGTTCAAGTTAAAGCTTTTTTCTCTGAATCCTTGAGCTTGAAAGTTGCTGGCTTCACCATAGCTATAACCACATATGGGCCATCCCAAAGAGGTGAGAGTTTATTGCATTGAGGGCCTTTGCTACTTGAGACTTCATAGGACCAAGTCAGATATGGATGAGGTTTTACTCTTACATTTGAAGTGACGAGCTACCCTTTGGTGATAGGAAGCGGTCCAGTAGGGCCATGTCACGAGTTTCGGGGAGTAGGTCTCGAGTTTTCTTCATTATCATCTTGATTGAATAATTGAACTCTTGGACTTGGAACCCCAATATCTACTAGTATAATAGCTTCTGTGCTGAAACACAAGTTATATGGTGTCTCACCAGTCGGAGTGCGTGATGTAGTGCGATAAGCCCAAAGAACATTAGAAAGCTCATCAACCCATTGCCCGCCTTCTCAGATGTGTTTTTAGTCCTTTGAGTATAGTCACTGTTGGTAGCTTGATGCGTTAGTTTGAGGATGTGCTACGGGTATGCGGTGAATATGAAGATCTTTGCAAAAGGGCGTAAAGACTTTTCCGATAAATTGGGTTCCATTGTCGGTGATGATCTTTGCGAAGAGGCATCGACATACTATATTTTTCCAAATAAATTGTTTAGCATTTGCCTCCTTAATTTTAGCGAGTGGTTCAGCCTCAACCCATTTAGTGAAGTAGTTGATGGCTAAAATGATAAACTTTCGTTGCCCTGATGCTATCGGAATAGGTCCCATGATATCGATCCCCAGAGCAAAGGCCACGCGCTTTGAATGGATGAGAGCTCGTATGCGACATGTGAGAGGTTAGAGTGCAACGACAACTTGCACATTTTTTGTGAACTCAAAATCTTGTTTCATTGTAGGCCAATAGAACCCTTGCCTTATAATTTTAAGGGCTAGCCCTTCCTCCTGTTCTCCACATATCCAGTGAACTCTCTTAATCGTGTCGGCCTCACGAAGGTGAGAGGCATTTGAGGTCTGGTCCAAAAAAGCTCATTTGTATAGTTCACCTCGATAATAGTAAAGTTTGAAGCTTGTCTTAGATGAGTTCGAAGTTGGGTCTTGAAGGGTTCCTTCTTGTAGAAAGACGGATGGGGTCCATCCACAAATGTTCCTTTATCTCATTAATTGCTTGAATTACCATGACCCTTGGATACTAGGAAAATATATTTCTTCAACATGCCTTCTCTTAAATAGATCCAGTAGCGGATGAAGCAAGCTTGTGAGGCGTCACTATTCTTCTCTCGCAGTATGTGAATGATTTGATGTGTCTTGAAATGGGCAAGAAGAGACTTCACCAAGTGGAGATATTGTGCCAGCTGAGGATTATGAGTATTAAAGTTTCCCTCAACTTGGGAGGCGATAAGCTGAGAGTCAGTGTGGATCACTAAGTCTTGAGCTTCGCAATCAATGGCGAGTCTCAACCTGTATGAGAGCCTCATATTGACCATATTATTAGTTGCGAAATTTTAGAAGTCCATACTCTGGGTATTTGGGGAAATAAGTAAGATTCTCGCACCAGCACCGGTATTTCCTGAAGCTCCATCAACATAGAGGGTCCATTGAGGAGACGAAAGGCGTATATCAGATAGCTCCTCTAGAGTTGGGGCAGTGCATTCCACTATAAAGTCTGCGAGTACTTGAGACTTTATAGTAGGGGTAGAAAAATTTATATCAAACTCTCCCAATTTTGATTAACCTCCCGGATGCTTACGGTTTTAGGATGGCCCTTAATGGTAAATGAGTGTAAACAGATAGTGTGAGCTTGGAAGTATGGGCAATTTTTTCTAGAAAACTAAAGCTAGCCACCTTTGCAAGTGGATAACTTTCTATATCGAGAATTTTCTTGACATAATAAATTGGTCGTTGTATCCACTTTCTTCTCGCACTAAAACTGAGCTTATCGCGTGGGAAGAGACTGCGAGATATAAGTATAACATCTCTCCTTGAATAGGCTTGGATAGTAGGGGTGGAGATGCTAAATACTCTCTTAGTTGCTCAAAAGCAGACATTCATCAGTCCATTGAAATTATTATTTTTAGCTCCCTTTAATATTTTAAAGAATGGCAGTATCTATCCCAGAATGGGGCTAAGCGGGATAAGCAACAATTAGTCCATTCAAATGTTGAACTTCTTTGATATTCGAGTCATATCTTTGAGAGCTTTGATTTTCTCGGGGTTGGCCTCATCCACGGTGGGTTACCATAAATCAGAAATTTTCCGACATAAAAAGCACACTTGGTTGGGTTAAGTCATGTTATAACATCGAAGAAGGTTAAAGCATATTTCTAAGTCAAAATATTTGATTCTTCCAAGCTTTTCACTAACATGTCATCCATATACCTCCATTGTGTGACTAATAGGTCTTTAAAATCTTATTCATAAGCGTTGATAGGTAGCACCGCATTTTTTAACAAATGACATAACTTGGTAACAATATAAACCTTTATATGTTTGAAATATTGTAGCTTCTTCATCCGTTGGGTCCATTTTATTTGGTTGTAACGAGTAAGCATCAAAAAGCGAGCATTTGATGTCGGATGTAGCATCAATTGATCAATTCGAGGAAGAAAAACTATCTTTCGGGCAAGCCTTGTTAAGGTCAGTGTAATCAATACACATTCTCCATGTTCCATTTATTTTCTTAACCATGACAATATTTGCTAGCCATGTAGGGTAATGTACCTTTCATGAATCCGCTTAGAGCTTGTTAACTTCTTTCAATAGCTTGGAGCGATCGGTGCAAAACTTTTGCTTCTTTGGATGATTGGTTTGAATGTTGGATCAATCTTGAGGGAGTGAATGATTACATTGGGGTCAATCCCCGGCATATCTGTCATACTCCAAGCAAAGATGTCTTGATTTCTGTGCAAGAAGTCATGTATTTTTTGTTCATCGAGCAGATCCCACTTGTAATGGTTGGTCATCGATAATGCAACAGAGCAAGTCTTCTGAGCTTTAGGGGTACTTCTTCATCTCAAAATTAAAATCTTTTGATCTTTGAAGGTCCGCAGAGTGGTTGAGCTTGTATGAGATAACATGATTGTCTTTATATGTTGATTTCAGACCAACTCCAACGGGTTGAAAATTTCATCTTAAGATGATATCTGATGCGAAAATTGATTGGAGGGGCCTTCCAAGATAGCGTTATATCGAATCGACTTGACCACCATGAATTGGATTAAATGAGCCACTTGTCGAAATTCACCAAGGACAAGGAAGGGTGATTGTCCCTCTACTGCAGGAGATTATCAAACCCGTACAATGGTCCTGCAGCGGGTTGGAGCTTTTCCCTAACGAGGCCCATGTTAAGAAATGTGGAGTAAAATAAGACATCAACAGAACTCCCATTGTCAATCAAAATTCTCTTAACATTATAGCATGGGTCACCGATCCCTGTGTTGATGACAAGTGGATCTTGATGAGGAACATGTACTCCTTCTAAGTCTGAGTCATTAAAAGTGATGGAATGATCGATGCGAGACTTCTTTAACTCCTCTTGAGATGGTAATGAGAACTTGATTAGATAGTATTGGTCCTCCGATTGTTTCAATTTCTCCAACTTGTTTGATGATTATTTTGTTGTTTTACGATGATTGTCTGGTTGCCCCAGTTGGAGGTATGTTTGTTTGAGTCGATTGATTCTTCACAAATCGTAGATATCCTGAATGAGCCTCTCAATTTCTTCTTTGAGTTGTTTGCATGCCTCAGTAGTATGTCCATGACTTCGATGGAAGTGATAATATTGCTCATGATTTCTTGAATTTGGTTTCAGTGGATGCGACCACTTGATATTTTCTTCATCTCGAATAGCCATTAGGAGGTTAACAGAGATGTGTGTTCGGCGTGTATTCCTTTTTTTGGTGCGTGGAGGAGATCACGGTACTTGTTCTTCTTTGATAGGGGTATCGGTCCGCATTCCACTGGGGTCTTTTATATTTTCCTGTAGATTATTTTGATGGGCAAATTTCATCAGAGATTTGTGCTTCCACACGATGAACCAAGTCGATACGAGGACCGTGTCTCATTAAGGACGAGTAAAAGGCTGACGGAGTCCTCCAAGGAAAACTCCTCTTAATAGTTGGTCTACCTGTATTTGGCAAGCTTTAAGGAGAACCTCCGAAGTATTCCTTAAGTGATTCACCCTCATTTTGATGAATGTCGGAGAGAGAGGAATCTTTAATGATCCTCCGATTTGCAATGAACTGTTCTACAAAAAATCTTGTGAAGTTCTCAAAAGGTATGGATGGATTCCCTCGAAGGGAGTAGAACCAAGTGCGAGCTTCCTTTGAGGGTAACGGAAAGACGACAAAGGTGTCGAGCTCGCTGGATATGCATGATAGTCCCAGAATGGTCGATCATGTGGGTCCGCCCCATCATAGAATCAATGTTCTAAGCTTGAAACCCACGAGAATAGATGTTGAAGAATAACTTCACCTAAAGGTGAGGATTCCTCATACGCGGTGGGGAAGATGATTTCTATCTTGAGGTGAAATTGCCTGCATTAAGCATCATAATTCCGCACGATAACATGATGAGGGGTCAACAGACGAGAATGTGTCAAGCTACAAGAATAATTGGTGGATTAGCAAATTGAGCCGCATGATGGATGAGTAGAACTATCAAGGAGATCAAGATCACGCCTCTACGAGGAACTTGATCAAGGAAATTAGCATTTTGACCTCCCCGCCAACAATCGATCTTGGGGAGATGTGCGGTAGTGGTGTTGTTCCTCGCAAAAGTCGGATCATCTCATTTTTGAGACTCTTCCATTCGCATACACGATCTTCTAAAGAGATTTCACGCTTCACCGACAGGTCACGCCTATGGGAAGTGAGGCGTAAGGTTGCCCTTGGTTCTGGGATTGATTGGTGAGAGTGTTGAGCGGAGCTGAGGCTTGATAGTGTTGCCTATTGGCCATAACGGGTGTTCACGTGAATTGTGATTGAAGGGTTCTTCCCATGACGCCAAACCATGCTGCTAGAAAACCGCAGTAGAGTAAAAGTTTTTCCTTAGCTTCTGGAAATCCAAAGACACACGTATTTAAAGAGTGAACAATAAACTCCAAAATTTTAATGAAAAACCTCAAAAGAGGGAAAACCACTCAGTAAAAAAAGCTTCCACTATGTATCTTTTCGTGAGTACAAGATCTCTCCGGATACGGATTATATGAAGAAAGGAACAACAACGCAAGGACAACGATCGCTAATACTTGTAGTGTTAGATGATTATGAACTGCGGAGCAATCAATCGGTGGAAATACGAATAATTACTGCCAGACGCTGAACAATAGCAATACGTAGTCATCATGATGGAGACGATCGATCACGGCTGGATCAACGGTACCGGCCTAGGCACGCAAATGCCGGTGGCATGACAGCTTGGAGATCTCTCTCCTCTCTCTTCTTCCCCTCATATGAAGAATTTATTTATATATTGGAGAGTGCCTCAGAATACATACAAAACCCACCACTCCACTTCATCGGACGGCCAATGATCCCTTTGATCATTTGATGTATTTTAAAATTTGAATGCTCAAATGAAATTTTAAAAAATCTTGGGCTTGTTAGATCCTCCACGCTGATTTGACTATAAACACTCCATGTTTAAAAGCTTTTAGGATTTAATATATCACAAAGTTTCCAATGATATTTTAAGCCGATCTCACCAATTTGCTGGATCTTTGCTTTTAAGATCAAGATTCGCTTTAGTAGTATTTTAAGTGTCATATCAAAAATATATAGTTATATCTTAATACATTTATTTTATTTAATTTATAATTTATTATATAATATCCAATATTTGTATTCCATCAAAAAAAAATTACAGTTAAAACAAAAAATTTATTAAAGATAAATTTTAAAAAGAAATCTAAGAATGCCAAAATTTTTTTAAGTAAACTTCAAATGATTTTCAGGTTAAATTTACGCATTTCTAATTTAAATAATTGAGCATTTTAAGATTTCTTAATTTGTCTCATAATTCTAATATGATTAGATTTTTTTATAAATTAAATAATATAAAATAAATTATAAATAAAATAGAAATTATATTAGGATATCATAATAGGGATATTTCTGGACTAGATGTCAATGTTATTTCAATGTAACTAATATATTAAATAACATAACTAAACAATTAGGTAATATAGCTGCCTTATTATGCATTAAAAAATACAATCATTACAAAAAAAGTATGATGAATCGCTAATAATTTAGTTAAATTATTTATGATATATATATATATATATCATAAATATGTAATATTAATCTAAATCAAAATTAATAAAATATTAATCTTAAAAATTATAAATATACTCATTTGATTTGCATGAATAAGTAGATAAGACTCTTTAAGTTTGATCAATTCAATATTATTGTATGGCTTCCGCTTGATTCGGTTCTAAGAACTTAATTGAAAGAGCTAAGAATTATCGAGCTTGACTTAGGCTCCATTAATTAGTTTTATGATGAATGTTTATCATCTACTTAGTTCACCACAACCACTCTAAAGCGCCGCTCAAGCGTCTGAGAAAGCACAGCCGCTCGCCGGAGAATTCCCCTCTTTACTACAGAGAAAGAATTCCGGCAAATTGACTAACTACACTATCATCACTATCCTCCATGATATCCACAACTTGCTTCCTCCTACTGCCCATCGTACTCCTGTTCTCCAACAACGGCGGAGCTCCGCCGCCGCGCTATCCCTGCCGCAACCCAACTTCATCAACATCAGCACCACTTCCTTCATCGTAGGCCTATCTGCCGGATTATATACAGTGCACATTACTCCTAACTTAAACATCATCTCCGCCTCCTTCACCAAGTCCGGCGACGCTCCGGCGATATCTTGGTCCACCACTAATCGACGGTCCCTGTACCTCCTCCACGCCCAATCCGTTAGATTCTCATTTTCCTCTTCTCCTCCATCCGCTGCTTCCATCCCCGTCACCAACTCCAAAAGCACCACACTAAAACTGTAAACATCCACCTTCTCATTCACTTTCCTCAAAGTACAACACTCCAGTGCAATGTACCCAAACGACCCTGCCACCGCGAGCTTTCCGGCTCTCCTCCCATCCCTAAATCTTTGCAAGACCAAAATCTGCAATTTTGGCATTAAATTCGGGGTCGAGGAGTATGTTGCTTGACTTCACATCTCGGTGTATGATCGGTGGGATCGGTGCAGTGCATGTAGGAAAGTCCCCTGGCGGCGCCGACGGCGATTTGAAGCCTCATCGGCCAGTCGATCGGTGTCCCGCTACCGCGGTGCCGGCGATGAAGCCACCGGTCAAGGCTGCCATTCTGTAAGTATTCGTAGATGAGAAGTTTCGAATCCTCGCCGGAGATGCAGCAGAGGAGTTTCACGATATTGTTGCGACGGATGGAGCTAAGGATCTTAACGTCGGCGTCGAATTGCTTTTCGATATTGGAATCAAGCTTGGCGTAATTATGGATTTTTTTGACGGCAACGGTGTCGCGGTTGATAGTAACGCAGTAGACTTTGCCACCGCCGCCACATCCGACGAGGTTGTCGTTGGTGAGGCAGTTGAGGACAGCGTATTCGTTAAAATTGATTACTTGGAAGGAGGTAACTTTCCATTCGGATGGAAAGGCGCCGTCTTTTACTCTGGCGGCGTTCTTTGGTCATGAGACACAGGAGAACCACGCCGGAGAAAATAACGGCGCCGAGGATGGAGAAGAAAATGAGAAGACCGGTCGAGACTTTCTTTGATTTGTTCTTGCAGATTTGGATGCCTGAAATGGAGTAGGAGGCGCATAGGTTTGGATTTGCGAGGAAGCTCTGTTCGTAAGCTTTGTTTTGAAATGGAACAGGGATCTTGCCGGTGAGATCGTTGAAGGAGAGGTTCAACGAGCTGAGCTTCAGGGATCCGAGATTGGACGGGATATTGCCGGAAAGTCGGTTTTTTGAGAGGTCGAGGGCGTTGAGCAACATGAATCCTATCGTAACGGGTATCTGACCATACAACTGGTTGTTGCTGAGTTTAAGAACGGACAGGTAATACAGAAGCCAGATATTCACCGGGATCTCGCCGGAGATCTGATTGTTGCTCAGAGACAGTTGTTGAAGAAACGGCATATCAAGGAAGCTAGCCGGAAGCTCGCCGGAGAACTTATTATTGTCTCCAAGGAAGACCAAAAGCCCTCCGGCCGAGGATGGGATCATGCCGGAAAACTGGTTGTTTTGGATCTCAAGCCGTGTTAGATTCGAGGGGAGTTTTTCGGGTAGAGTTCCGCTGAGAGCGTTTTGGCTTGCTATCAAAAGAGAGATTTTACGGCTGACCAAATTCCAGCGGGGAACTCGTCGGTAAACCGATTGTTCTGTATCTGGACACTAAACAACGTGCCGCAGCTTCCCAAAGACTCTGGAAGCTTACCGGTGAGCTGGTTGTCGAAGACAATCGCTAGTCAACGCCTTTCCATCACAGAGATGCTCCGGCAGCTCGCCGGTGAACATATTGTCGTCCACCTCGAAGTTCCACAAATGGGAATACTTGCCCATTTCAGGTGGCAGAGCACCTTCAAGGTTATTATTAAAGCCGAATATCAGACAAATTTGATAACCGGGCTATGCTCCTCGGAATTTCGCCGGAAAGATTGTTGGAATACAAATGCAAAATCGAAAGGTTCATCATCTCTCCAAAAACTTCAGGTAATGATCCGGTGAGCTTGTTCTTGGAAAGATCGATCTCGACCAATCCATAAGCGGCGACTGTGCTGCTTATCTCTCCAGTGAGGTTGTTCGCAAACAAATACAGATATTTAAGTGGCTTTATCATCCAAATACTCGCCGGAATCTCCCCAACAAGCGAATTCATTGCTAGATCAAGATGCTCCAAATTCACAAGCTGTCCAAAACTCTCCGGGATTTCGCCTAACAAATTCATCTTGGACATCCAGAGATACGTCAGACTCGTCAAGCTGCCAAATTCCGGCAAAATCTTCGCCGGTGAAAAGGGGTTATAAGCTCAGGGGTGTTTGGCAACCAATTTATTTAAGATTTAGGCTGCTAAATTCAGTAAATTCTGTCAAATAAAAAAATAAATTTACTAAATCCGGGATTTAATAAATCCTGCTAAATCCAGCAAATCGGGTAAATTCTCTTAAATCCCGGATTTAGTAAATCCTGCTGGAAGGTAGGATTTACGGGATTTAGAGAAACTTGGCGCGCGAGAGAGAGACGCGAGTGAGAGAGAGAGAGATCGCGAGTGAGAGTGAGAGAGAGAGAAACAGAGAGGCGAGAGAGAAATTTCAGTTTTTAAAAAAAATTTATGTATATAGCACATAAATTTTATGTATTTATATATCAAATATCTAAGGGGGTGTTTGGCAACGGATTGGATTTATTTCAAGTAGGATTTAGTAAATCTAGTATAACTGGATTTAGTAAATCCCAGTATAAATCTTGAAAAGAGAACGGATTTATTAAACTCGCTAAATCCGGAAAGATGTTTGAAGTTATATGAGGATTTAAGTCATATAATTAAATAATAATATTTTAAAATATAAAATAAATAATTAAAAAAAAATATTAAAATTAAAATTCATTATTTAACAAAAGATATCATTACAAAAAAGTAAATAAACATTACATTATTTGGATATAAGAAAATTTTTTGTCGATAATACAATTGAATTTTTTCAACTCCTTCAAAATTTCACACGCTATATGACTACCAATTCTCAGATAAGAAAAATTATATTAAAACTATATAATAAAATATTATATTTTCTTAACGTATAAAACTACTTTCACCTGCTTCCCACATTGTAGTAGTTTATTACATGTCTCAAACCATCTCCTCAACTCTTTCGCCAATATGCATGCACATCGTGGTCTTCATCATCTACTGGCCACCTCTCCTAAGTCCCCATCAGCATTGCTTGAGACATATTAAAGTAGTCATCTCCATGATAATCCACCAATAAAATTGTGTAGGACCGCATGCAATTACAACAATGTCACCCCGCATTAAAGGAAATTTACGATGTGAGTCAAGACTTCAAATCTTTATTTTCCAAATCCCAAAAGTTCTCTCCACCACATTTTGTATGCGACATGGTTAAACAACTCCGTGGGTCCCAGATATCTGAAGTTGTACCTCCACGATAGTCACTTAGTGATAACGAAAGCCTCTAAATGGTGCAATAAATTTGTCTCAGAGGCAATCGAATCAACTAAATAATACTTCCTGTGGAACACGAAAGCCGCCTTTGCTCAATGACCAACGTAAAACTCATATATCCGCAGATCCTTCCCAACCGTAAGCTAGATAAACAAATTGACGATCAAATGAAGCACATGACATTTTGTGAAGTGAATGCTTTTCTCATACGATATCCGCTCGAATCGTGAATCGATAACATACGGTACATGTTCCGATCGCACCTATGGCATTACTGAAAAATGGATGGAATTGAGGATTACCCGATACAAATGAATGACAATCCAGCGAGGTTGATGAACTCATCTGATAATGATACGATAGCTTGCAACACCTGATTGAAGTAGCGACTAACTGTTTCTAGTGAATGTTGAAAAAATTCACAAAGTTGTCTGTAACTATGCGCATGTGAAACACCTCTTAAAAAAATGCCTAATTGTTCTACAATCATGTTTCTTGTGTCGCTTAATAATCCACGACCACCAAAAGATCTCGAAATGATAAATGCCTGCGTTGGTAACCTAAAACAAATGTAAGAACGTCGTGGATGTCCATTAAGAATATCAAGTACATATTCTTATATCGTGTTAGTTGATATAACATACGGAAGTCTGCTTTCATATTCTTATATCGTCATAACAATTGTTTGTGTACTTTGTTCAATTTTCTATTTAATGTGGCAAACCACCTCGTGCCATTTGTCTCTCCTTATGACACCATTCATATTGCCTCGCACAAATTGTTCTACAAGATGTCCCCAAAATCACATTGTGGGATGTTCAGCCACTTAGAAACTCTACATCAAGCTTATTCTCGTGAGGTAAATCATCTTCTATGTTAATGTGAGAACTTGTGGAAGCAGAACTTTGGATTTTCCCTTTAAAACCTTTATCTACAGTACATTATGGAACGAATTAAAAAATGATATTTATATTGGCAGGATAGTAGAATTGAAATTAAATTAGCCTCACACGAATGACAAATGTTGTTTTTTGGTAACATTACGATGTTAGTTGACTCACGAGAATCATCTCCCATTGATAATTTCAAAACCTTAACGTGACATCAGTAGTTCGTTTATTTCTGTATTTTATACATTTCTTTGATCGTACGAAAATCTGATTGTAAATTTTTCTGACATTCAATATATTTTAAAATCAAAAATGTATTTGTGAAGTAATATATTAACAACACGATGATTTTCAAACACGCATCTATGTTTTATATTTTTAACACTTGTAATGTTAAAATACACGATTTTCAAATGAATGACTGATTCTTTAAGCCTATTTCTAAATTAAAACTTATAGGTGTTTGGTTGACAAATCTGAAAATAATTGCCACTAAGTTCACTAGAACTTAATAAAACGAGCATTTATTATTAAAAATAGTTTAAAACCTTCAGATTTATTTAATCCGATTTACAAGGCTTTTCAATTTTACTTGAATTAAATTCTAATGGTAGCCAAACAGCCCTATAGAGTTTTTTGAGGTAAAAAGACAAAGGAATAACAATCAAAGAGAGGGGAAAAACCTCCGAATTTCTCGGTGGAAACATCCCAGAATCCTAATCTAAGTCTTAGGAAAAAGACTCCAAAATTTAAAAGCTATAGGCGTAAAGGCTCAAATTTCTGATTCTACTAATAAAGACACAAAATGGCTGAATTCGATGACAAAACAGTGGCGTAAAGGGAAAACCTTTCAAACAAAGAAATCACTCAAAAACTTTCAATCGAAGGCTAAATAAATGGCCGAGTTCAACAACCGAAACAAATGCGTAGAGGATCAAAAATCATTGGCACTGTTATTTTTCTCAGCACAAACCATTTTACACACAGCATATGTCTCAAATCACTTACCAAATTCATCCGATACATTGCTGTCGACTTCGAAAATGCAACAACTGAAAATTTCAGAAAAAAACAAAAAAATTGCTGTAGAGTTTGGAAAATGCAACAGCTGAAAATTTCACAAAAAAACAAAAAAACCAATTGCTGTAGAATAAAAAGACAAAGGAATAACAATCAAAGAGAGGGGAAAAACCTCCGAATTTCTCGGTGGAAACATCCCAGAATCCTAATCTAAGTCTTAGGAAAAAGACTCCAAAATTTAAAAAAGCTATAGGCGTAAAGGCTCAAATTTCTGATTCTACTAATAAAGACACAAAAATGGCTGAATTCGATGACAAAAACAGTGGCGTAAAGGGAAAAACCTTTCAAACAAAGAAATCACTCAAAAACTTTCAATCGAAGGCTAAATAAATGGCCGAGTTCAACAACCGAAACAAATGCGTAGAGGATCAAAAATCATTGGCACTGTTATTTTTCTCAGCACAAACCATTTTACACACAGCATATGTCTCAAATCACTTACCAAATTCATCCGATACATTGCTGTCGACTTCGGAAAATGCAACAACTGAAAATTTCAGAAAAAACAAAAAACCAATTGCTGTAGAGTTTGGAAAATGCAACAGCTGAAAATTTCACAAAAAAACAAAAAAACCAAAAGCTGAGAATAAAAAGAATATGAAATGGAAAGCTAGAAATAGAAAAAGAAAACGAAAGAGGAATATGAAATGGAAAGCTGAGAATAAAAAGAATATGAAACGGTAACCCTCGTCCGAAACCCTCGTCCTTCACGGCTTCCGCTTCCTGCTCGAAACCATCGAGGAAGAGAAGCGGTGAAATCGCGAAGGTAACCCTCGTTTGAAGCCGCATTGAGACAGACGGAGAACGCAATAAGAAAATTGTGAAGAGACTAACGAACCAGTATAGAAGTGCAAGAATGGCCGGCTACGAAGATGGGAGGCGATCCGTGAAGAAATCTGGGTAGAAGGAGTTAGAAGCTTCAAGTCCTATGCCATTTGCCATCTAAATCAGTTAAATCCGCGAATGGTGATTTAAATCAGAAATCCAACTTTTGGTTTGATTTATTAAGGATTTAGTAAATCATGCGCGTGTTGGCGGATTACTGATTTACTAAATATAAATCCGTTGCCAAACACCTAAAGTTTAATATTTATAAATATAATATATTTTCTATTATTCAAAAGTTGATTTTTACTTTAAAAAAATTAAGAAAAAGAGTATTTTTATTGTAATAATAAAAATTTAAGTGTTTTATATGTAAATATTTATATTTAACTATTAGATATATAAATATAGAAGAATTGTATGGTATGTATGTAAATGCTCTTTTTCTTTAATCCTTTAAAAAATCTTAATTTTAAATAATTCATTTAATTACTATTTTTTCTTAATTAAAATATTGTGTTAAAATTAATTTTAATTTAATATTATTAACTATTTATTAATATGTAATTATAAGTTAATTATAAATTATTAATTATGATTATTAATTAGATTTAAGTAATTTTAGTTAATATAATAGTTGATAGTTTTAATTTAATTTAACTTTATTTAAATTGATTTAATAAAATATTATTTAATATTAACTTATAAGTTATTAAAATTAAATTATAATTTAGTAAATATAATTATAATTATTATAAATTTGATTATTAATTAATTAAAAATTTGAAAGAATTCGTACGATTTTATCTCTTCACATGCCTTAATATAGTTTTATTCCTAAGATATTAATCTAATAATAGAATTTAATAGATATAAATTTTAATTAATTAATAGTTAATATTAATACATAGTATTTTAAATTAATATTGATACTATTAATTGATTAATTAATATATATTTTAATTAATTTTAATTATGTACTATTAATGACTTAATGATTAAAAAAAATTTTTAAATCCTAACAGACTTAAATATTCAAATAACTTATCAAACATCTTTCAGGATTTAACTAATCTATTACCAAATATTTTTCAGGATTTAACCGCTCAGAATTTACTAAATCCAGATGTACTGAATTTACTAAATCTTACTTAAAATAAATCAAATCCGTTACCAAACACCTCCTCAGAGTCTCGACTGTCAAAAGATTCCCCATTTCCACCGGAATCGTACCATTAAACATATTATTACTAAGGCCAAACAACTTAATCGCCGGCATCCGGCCGATGGCAGGTGGTATATCGCCGGCAAAGCCGTTGCCGGAGATCACGAGATGTGTGAGATTGCTCGGCATCTTGCCGATGTCGGCGGGGAGTTCGCCGACCAAATAGTTTTGGGAGATGTCGAGCTCCTGCAACTTGGAACAGTTGTAGAGAGCAATTGGGAATTCGCCGGGGATATTATTATCGGAGAGATAGAGAAAGGTGAGACCTCTGAGATCGCAGATGGAAGCGGGGATGGGCAAGGATAGGTCTCTGTTGTAGAGGTTTATGCCATCGACGAAGCCAACGCTGGAGCAATGGATTCCGGAAAATTTACACTGGTCGCTGGTGAGGTTCCATGAGCCGAGTGAAAGCGGGTTTCCCCAATCTTTTTTGATGTTGAGGATTTGCTTCTCGTTTGATTCTGATTGGGCGGTGGTTCTGTGAAAGAAGAGGAGTGAGACGAATATGAAGAGGAAATGTGTCAACTTTGGGGCCATCGGAAAGGTACTCTCCGGAGCTTTGCTGCCGTCGGCGAGCTGAGAGTGGTGAATTTCCCCAGAAATGAGGCCGAGTGTGGATTTAAGAAAGGAGGGGAGGCCTCCTTCATTGACCTGTGGTCGTCGCGCAAGCGGGATTTAGGATTTGGATGCTTTTATTTTGAGTTTTTTTAAAATTAATTTAAAGATGATTTTAATGAATGATATTTTGAGAATATGTAGATGCTCATAAATCACGTATGGACTCAACAAACATTCTTTAATAACCTAAACTCAATATAGGAGAATCCAATGGTGATAGATACATTACAATTGGCCCCACCAACAATTGTTATCTCACTCAAGAGTTTATGACGACATATTACTGGTTATCACAGACGAGTCTCTTTTTTATACGTAATCGATATAACCGATATGTATCATTTGATTACCTAATGAATATTTGATTTTTAATGAATGATATTTTTGAGCATCTACATATTCTCAAAATATCATTCATTAAAAAATCGATTAAGGGTTAGTTTGGGGCAACTATAACTTTTGAAAAGCTGATTATAAAATTATTATGTAGAAAATATAAATTTTGATACGCTTTAACTTATTTCAAATCAACTTTTTTTTCACAAAACTTTTAAAACAACAAGAAAAGCTGATAATTAAATGAAATTGTTTCTTTCTAAATGCTTTAAGAAAAAAATAAAACATCATTAACATATCATAAATCTTATCATAATAATTGATATAAAGTTATGTTTACATATACATATAATTAATCATAAATAGTTCTGGCCCCTCCCACCCTTGTGAAAAATTAAGCTCAAAAGTAAAGACTCGATAGTATGAAAATGGCTCAATCATCTCTAGATGGATCCAATAATTGCAACCAATGAAGCAAGTCAACAAATATATCACAAAATAGTTTGCAATATAATTAAGGATTTTAATTACCAGTAATTACACCTTTTAATTGAACAGAACGTTAAGAGAGAGGAAATTAATATCAATCAAATATTTCTTAGAATAATCTCTTAGAATAACATTTCTCAATAATTAAAGTATCTCTTAATCCTGCTTCAACCGCAAAATAATAATAACAACTTCAAATATAGATCGTAAATTTTATAGTAATGCCCGCTAAAATGTAAGAAAATTTGAGTCAAAATATTATAAAAAATTTGATATATTCAACTTTAAAATTATTTGAATTATTTTAAGATGATTGAAATGCAATGTGCTGCAGATCTTATAATAAATAGTTCAATAGCTTTAATATTCAGTTAAATAAAATTCAATCAAAATAACATTAAATCATGACTGCATGAAAATGCTTTGCATAAGATCATTTAGCTCTCAGGTCCAATCAATATAAAGATTTATGCAGTATTAAAATTATTTAACTTAAAATAAATAAAATGTAAATTTTAATTAATTTCTTCTATAAGATATTAGTTTTAAGATCCATCGTGATTAAAAATTATTTAAATATCATACAGGCCCCCTAATCGATTTCCTTGTTGATAGTCGATAATTATTGTCATGATCCAAATTTATAGTTCGAAGACAAACCTTATATACTCAGATTCTGAGACTTATCTGATATATAAAAAACTTATTTATTAAAGCTTAAAAGTCGACAGCAGCAAAGAACTAAGGAGAGTCAAGGAGAATAGAGAAGAAGAGATGGAAAATTGAGCGAGCACACTATTCTTAGCATATAGAGGTGGAGGTAAATGATAGACTTTACTTGCTAAAAAGGTAATTATTAAACAAAGAAAGCGTTGCTTAGAAGCTAAACAGCACAATTATTAAAAAATTATTTATGTCAATAACTACTTTTGAAAAAAAATTATTTTTGGTTGGTGGGCCCTTTATGAGTTGTAAAGTAGGTTCCTTTTGGTGAAGATGCTACTTTTGGAAACAATTATTTCTTTGTGGGCACTTTATGAAGTGTAAAGTTGATTCAGGAGATAATGATGTGGCTACTTTGGAGAGAATTATTTCTTTTGGTATGCTTTATGAATTTAAGTTTCTCCTGGATTCACGACGCCATCAAGACTTCGCCAGCAGATATAGATAGGTGATTAAACATCTTGATGAGTTGATTTTAGATCTTTTTGAGGCGTTCCTTATGTTGAATCTGGTCTCATGATAACGTCTTTTGATGCTTTAATAGCTCATCTAGCTCAAAATTGTAGTTTTGAGGGGTTTGTTCGAATAAGCTTTAATAATGGCTTTAATTTGCTTATCCTCAATGTTGATAAAATTCCACCATTTTAGTAAAATTGTTTTTTGAAGGACAACCCGATTAAATGGATCCTTCCTAAAATAACGTTCCGACTCAAATCCATGGATATGATAGTCATGAAGAAATGAGCAAGATTTTACTTGAATCATTCTTAGGATTAATAGCCCTCATTTTGGGGCCAGCTTCCATCCATTCATTAAAGACTTCTTTGATTGGATCCGGAAGAATATTTAATTCTGCTCCAAAATAGTTCCACCATCTGAAGAATCATGCTGGAAGTTCTTTGTTAATAATATCTTTGTTTATGATGAACATCCATGAATTTCTTGGCTTTTTGTTGAGAAGGAAGAAGGCTTTCATCATAGCTTACACATAACACCAAGAATTTACACCAATTTTGCATTGTAAATTAGTGGAGGATAAAAATATATTTTTCTCTTGGAAAGGAGTCAAACCTCATTCACTTTGATGAAAGATTTTTTGTATAATGCATTTTATACAAAATTGTATGGTTCATCGATCACAACATGATTAATCTCAATACACTTTAATTGTATTAAGATTTTTCATAATTCTCTCTTGAGAGATTAGATTCAAATGGAAAGGATTGTTTCCCAAATATATTTCAAATAAGGCCCATTATTGAATAATCGAGGATTAATTTCAAGAATACATTTTATTTATTTAGAGAAATAAATAGGTTCAGCGACATCTTTTAGGGATGGTGTTGCACTTTTAGAGGGTTCACCCTTTTCAACCATAGTTGAAGAGGAAGTACCATAAAGATAAGTTTCAAATTGATCATCCCAATTGTTGAATTAATGATCTTATTAATTTGCGTCTAATCAGAGTTATCATTCTCTTTAACGAGATATTAAATGAATTGATATGATGAATTATTTTGAAACTATAACATCTTGAATGAATGTATTTCAGTATCAGGATTAAGTAAATCATCTTGAAATTTTGTGATGCACTTAATCACGGCATTTCTTTTTTGATAATGGAATACTTTTTTGAGTAGGATTCCATCTACGAAACAAAGTGAACTAATTCTTCTTTAGAATTCTTTCTTTAGATACATCCACATGCTTATCGAGGCATCTGTTTCAACAATTTTGAAACTAGTAGGGTCATAAGATTAAGATAGGAAGGTTTTGAACCCTTTCTTTAATTTTGCGCACTGTCATGGTATGAGTATCAGACCATGGTGAGGGATTCTTTTAATCGTCAAAGTGGTCATCTTTGCAAGATTTTGATAGAAATCACATAATTGAGAGCTCCTAAGAACCGCTGTAGCTGGTTTTATCTAAAATGATATCAGGAAATTTGTTAGCAAATTCAATACTTCTATTAATTGGTATAATAGAAGCATTGGATATATTATGGCCTAAAAATCTTATTTTAGTTTGAAATAATTTAATTTTTGGCTCACAAATAACTAACCCATTTTTTAAAATTAACCATTTAAATATTTTTAGATGGTTGAAGTGTTCGTCAATAGTATTTGAGAACACAAGAACATCATTAATATAGACTAAAATATATTTAAAATAATCTTTAAATATATTATTCATGATATGCTGAAATTCAGAAGGTGCATTTTTTAAACCAAAGGGCATTACGTTCCATTCGTAATGTCCAAAGGGCACCATAAATGCTATTTTATAGCGATCCGATTCTTTATCTGGATTTGCCAATATCCTAATTTTAAATCAAATTTGGAAAATATTTTTGCATTATGCAATCTATTTAATAAATCATTTTATTAGAATTGGATATCGATCCATTTTAAAACTTTGTTTAGCGCTTGTAATTAATTACAAGTGCGGTCTTCCTCTTTCCTTTTACCAATTCATAACATAGAATGTGATACCTCAGGAGTAGGATTGCCATTATTCCTTTCTTTAATAAATCTCTTCTTTGCATAAAGCAAGGTAGTGCTTTCGTTCATTTGACAAGAATGAGCCTTTAGTGGGAATGTCTTGTTCATTGAATTATCAATGTACGGAGATCCTACATGAGTCTTTCTTTCCCGAGAAAGCAATTGGGTTGTCACCAAACTTCCTTGGTGGTAATTTTAATTTTTTTTTTTTAATTTTGGGGAAGAAATTTGCTGTTTAAAAGTTAAACTAGCAATTTCTTCTTGTAAATAATTTATATATATAGACTTATTATTAAGCCTATTCATTTTATTTATGATAATTTCTTTAGGATTGGTGATAAAAGCGAAATGTGATTTCTTTATCCCAAGAAAATCAATTCATATTATCAATTTAATAATGGCATTATTTTAAGAAGAAAAGGAGTTCCTAAAATAATGTGTGTTGTGTCAAATTTTGACTAAAATAAAGGTATTTGAATACAAACATCATCTTGACATAGAGATGATAATTTATACTTAATTTGTAAAGACTCACGTTTTTTGCCTTTAACCTTTTTTTCAAAGTATTTAGAAGGAATTATTCCTTCTTATACACAATTTAAATCTGCTGCACTATTAACTAGAGTAGTTAAATTTGGTAAAATAAATTCTTTATTTATAATTAATTTAATAGAAATATACCATTTATGGTATATTACCTTTTGAATATTTTGTAAGAAACTTGGTTCTTGATTAGAATACATATTTTCAAATGAATTGTCTTCTTAATTTGAAGATCCATTAGACGACCATTCATTTGCTCTTTCTCAGCTTTAATTTGTTGAACCTCTAATTTTAGTTTCTTTAATTCAATCTTAGCTCACTAAAGAGAATTAGAAGATGATGTACTTTTACCTCATTTTTCTTAAATACTTGATAAGGAGTATATATGAGGCTTGTAATTAAATTTTCTAATTTATCTTTCTTCTTATCATTAAGAAGATCATAATTTTATCACAGTTGAATCATCTTCAACTTGTGCTAAAAGTTTAATTAATTGGTCCTTTTGCTCATGGGTGGCATATCTGACTGTCATATTTATTATATTTTTATAATAATCTATCTGTTGATAGGACTTACAGCATTAAATTTATCAGTTTCGATCGATGAGGATGAAGATGAAATATGTTCTTCTTCATTCTTTTCATCGAGGATATAAGTAAATTTTCATCGGGTTTGTTTTAACCCTCGTCAATCAAGTTCATTTAACTTCTTCTTGGCGTCATTTATTTCGTAATGACACATGGCCACATTTGTAACATTTTATTTCTCTTTTCTCTTTGGTTTTAGAACCGGAGGGGCGAAATGTGTTTGCATGAATTTATCACATTTTTTATGATGTGCTTTTTCATGCTTAGGAAAAATAATTTTTGTTTTTCCCTTGTATTTGGAAGATAAAGGACATGAGGATCATTGAATTGTTCACAGAATTCTCCAAGCTATTTTCGCTCAAGTATATACTCTCTTTTCATTTGATCTTTTAATTTAAGATCAGAGCAAATTGCTAAACCAATTTTAATACATGCAGAAATAAGGTTTCCATATGTAAGAGTTTCATATGGGATGGTTCCATGGTAGAGGCGAAGAGAAACCTTAACCTTTTTAGCAAATAGATTGGGAAGGCCTTCAATGAATTTTTGCTTCCAGTGAAGGCTATCGGCATCATAAAGTGTCATGGACGTCTTAGAAATATATCCTTGTACCATCAAAATGGGTTAAGGATGGACATCTTAATTTTGGAGTAAGGGCGAGTTTTTCTCCTTGATCTCCAATGGATCCAGCAAAATGATCTATAATTGTTTGAAGAAGATTATAGACCAAATTTTCATTAGGTTTTCGTTGTTCTTTTGGAAGATCCTTAGTACTTAAGTCAATTTCGCTAAGGAGGTCTTCCTTTGAGGAGTGAGAAAATTATCCCACCATCCTTTTAGTTCAGAGAATCCGAAATGATGGCTAGCGATAATATGAGGTTTTGCTTGATGTCAGATTGAGCACAGCAAACATAAGCATTCGATGAAGGGTATGAATGATTTGATGTTCAGAAAGTCCATCAATATTCTATTCATATAAAGAATCTCCATCATAGGAATTTCCTATGAAATGAGTATCTTCCTCAAATAATAAATTATGAGGTGTTGGTTTTTTATAATAATGTTTTTCCAAATTTTTCTTGGTATAAGAAAGTTTTTGGATATCAAAGGAGGATGAGGATCTTGTAATTCTTGAAAAGGTTTTGAACTTTTCAATATTATGATTGATCGATATGGTTTGATTGAGGATTCATTTGAATCTTCATCCGATTGATATCTTCAAGAGCTCCTACATACTTTTCACTTAAATTTAGAATCAAATTCAATTCTTGAAGAGGGTCCTAACAGAGCTTTAGGAGATGGTTGGATAAAGGTTTCACAAATGGGTTTATACTAGTAGAAGCTTTCTCGAGCTTTGCTAGTTTGGCTAGAAACCTTTTGTTTAAAGCGATCAATTTTAGACTCTAGGTTAAAAGATGATCAATGATTATTTGAAGTATACTATTATTACTATAATTAAGTATTTAGTAATATAAATTCTTTAGAATTTGTGGATCGAACTTATTTTTTTGAAGGCTAATTCTAAATATTTATCATCCACCATTTTACAAGATGGAGGATAAGATGCTTCAATTATTTTTTCTTGCTCTGTTTGCCATTTTTTGGTAGTTAAAACAGTAACTTGAGCAGATTGAGCATAGTAACTGCAAAACCATGCTATGAAAGAAATAGTTGCTTTGGCTTGACTATTTCTTTCTCTCATTTTTCAAAATATAAATCATTTATTTAAATATTGTTATATGAAGTAAAACTTCTATACCAAGTATGAAAATTATCATACTTTGGTTGGAAGTATTCTTCAACAACCTCTCTAGTCTTAGAACCTATTGTAGCTCATTAAGACTAAAGTTCATTTGGATGAGTGGGAGATTGATTTTCTCTCCGATGATAGATGATTTCTGTTTAGGCGAAGGGCCTCGGCCGATGGTTCAGGAGTGTGTGAACCATCCAATCTAGACTTCTCTGAGGTTTCAGAAGGGATAGAAACCCTAGGAAGTGTGATGGATCGACGAGGTTGAATCTGACTTCAACATTGCCATCAATTGTTTGAATTATCTGATCTACATCTTGATTAATGGAAGGTCTTGGTGCATTAGATGGAAGTTCATGATTCGAAATATCACCTCATTCCATTTAATCACTCTAGTAGCAATATGCTAACAATTTGTTTGATCGAGTTGTTCGTTGGTGGTTGAACAACTTTTGAACTCAGGATTTAGAGTATTTAAAACAAATGAATTCTAAATATTAGAGCAATAGTTTAAACCGGAAATCATAACCATAAAGCTAAATGTAATTTTAGAGCTTCAAAAGATTTATATCGAAAGAGATAAACTCAAATTGGGAAAGGTGTTAAAATATCACGTGACATAGAGTCTTTACAACACTCATTAGGGATTTGAGGTGAAATCTACCATCTCTTAGGCTTGCTAAAATAGAAGCATTTAGACCTTTAAGGGTTAAAGGTTTGAATGCTATCATATCATCCTATATGAATATATTTAAAGTCTTGCATATATTTATGCAGATCTTCAAACATTAGTAGATAAATAGTTTTATCCATTTGATCTACAGTAATGGTTTGTTCTACAGTTTTCACTAAAGATTTTCTCTTAAAATCAAAAGTTTGGAATTGATAAATGATAGTTTTATCAATTTTGGGGAGAGACCAACTATTTAGGTCTTCTTCATTCAAGGGAAACTCGCCATTTGATTTCTTGATTATTATTTCTCTAATCATTAGATTAGAAGTTACTTCGAAGAAGTAGAAGCCATATAACCAAAGCAAGGAGAGGAAAGGATGAAGGAAGAGTTTGAAACAAATCACCACATAAAGATAAAAAAAAACTAAGTATAAACCTCCATTAGAATTATCTTTAGTATAAAATAGGACTTACAACCCTATCGCATCAAACAGCGATTTATGACCATTTTGATGAAGGCGATATAAACCTCAGAGAATTATCCACATCAACAAAAAAATAGGACTTATCACCCTATCAAGCATCCAAGATGGCCATTTATGATGAAGGCTAAATCCATGGGAGGAATGAACAAATTTTATTCAAAGCATGGTGATATGTAACAAAAAATCTACATCTTTTAAAATTTAATCATGGCTCTAATTTATTCAAGAACTCAAATGGATTCCTTGAATGAAGACTAAATAGATGGTCTCTCTAAATGATAAAACTATCATTTATCAATTTTGGAACAATTTTAAGGGAAAATCTTTAAAATAGAATTTAAAGGTGATCAATGGATAAAACTATTTATCTACTAATGTTGAAGATGCATAAATATATCAAGACTTTAAATATATTCATATAGATGATACAGATAACATTTGAAATAAAGGTTAAATGCTTCTATTTTAGCTACTAAGAGATGGCGATTCCTTCAAAATCTAATGAGTGTTTAAAGAATATGTTTTATTTTAACATTTTTTCTCTTTTCGATATAAATCTTTTTGGCTCTAGAATTTTATGGTTATGATTTTCCTTTTAGAAACTATTATCAATATTTAGAATTCATTTTCAAGTTTTAAATACTCAAAATAGATGGAATTGTTCAAAACAACAACTCGATGAAACAAATCATTTGATCTCCTTTCTGTGTGATTAAATGGAATGGTGATTTTAATCATGAACAATCTTTGTTAGACCTTTCATTTCGTCATGATAATTGGCTTGATGGCAATTTGGTCCATTATTTCGTCCTCACATTTCATCCTTGAGAAATTTTTAATCTTTTATGTTGAGAATCATATCTAATTAGAAAATATCTATCCATAATAATTAATGAAATATGGAAATGTAAATATTTTATACTTAATTGAAATTTTACTTTATAGAACAACGTTTAGATATGGCTATATTTTGAAAATGAAGAAAGAAATATTAAGACTATTCCTTTATCATATGGTTTTTTTTCTTGAATAATACCAATGTCATAAAGTAAAAAAGAATTCTTATTATCAGTGTAAAATGGTGATGTAGAATACTTTTCTCAAATTAAGGAATTTATTCTTTTTAAACAATATTATGTTACTTCAAAATAATGATCATCTTTTTGAAATAAATGAAGGAAATAAAATCTAAATTATTTGAAAATTTAAAATAAAACCTTTAGAGATAAAATTTACTTTGAAGACTTGAATTTGAATGAAAAGTATTGAAATTGAAATCAGATAAATGAGGAAAATTCAAATGAATGTACCATTATCGCAAAATATGAAAAGTTCATTTTCAATTCATCTCTTTTAAAACATCTGAATTTGAAAAATACATAAAAAAGTTGAATTTTAAATATCATTTGAAATTATGATGAAATTCTTTATGATAATATTGATGGTTTTTTTCAAATCATTCATTCATCAAATTTTTTATGCTATTTTCTCTAGCAAAATATATTGTTTAAAAATCATTTCAAGATTTTAAATTAAAGGATTGGATAATTTTCTCATTGTTTCAAAGGAAGACCTTTAAAAAAGACTTAATCTTAAGATCTTGAAAAAGAAAAATTAATGTAGTCTATAATCTTCTTATTAGATAATTTATTTAATCCATTGGATAAAGAATCTCACTACTCAAATAATTCTATTTAATTTTTTGATAAATATATTTGATCTATTTCTTTGATAGATTTGAAGCAAAAAAATTTTGAAAATCAATTTCTTTTTGATTTCTTTCTTGATACTTGGAATATATGCATATGAAACCTCAAATTTATTTGTTTATCTCGATCTTAAAAAGATCAAATGAAAAAGAGTCTACTGAAATAATGAAAAATATGAACAATTCAATTGATCGTATCTATTAAAAACACAAGGAAAAGTAGATACTATTTTTCCTTAAAAATCACATTTATAATGATATTGCTTTTTAACACAAGCTTCTCATTCTAAAACCAAGGATGAGAAATAAAATGTTATATTGTCATTAATAGTAATAAAGAAGTTAAATGACTTTATGACAATTAAAACAAATCATAATCACCTGAAGAAATAGATAAAATAATCTTCATCTTTGATGATAATCTCTTCAGTCTCTAACAAGATTATAAAATATAATAATTATCTGCACTTGAGCAAGGATAAAAATTAAACTTTTTCAATAAAGATGATTTTGATAAATATATTAATGATAAGAAGAAAATAATAGAAAATTTATACAGTTCTATCTTTATGAGAAGAAAATCTACATAAATAATCTAATTCTTTTACATTAAACTAGTAAAATTTTAAGTGAAAAAAAATGAATGATTTAATATTTAAAATATTAGAAGATCTTGTTGAAAATATCATTCTAACCAGAACCTTTTATAAATATTTAAAGAATAATTTTAAATAAATTATATAAAATTTTATAAGATTAAATTGATAGTTTTATACAAGAAGGAATAATTCCTTCATTTTAAAAAAATTGAGTTTGATAGATGAATCTTACATATGAGATAAAATATTGAAGTCAAGATTTATTCAAATGCCATTTTAGTCATAACATTTATATTTTTATACTTCTTCTAAAATTCAAGATGATGATAGAATTTATTTTCTTTGGGATAAAAAAATCACAGTTTTTTATCATAATCTAAGAAAAATCATAAATGAAAATGAATAGGAATAATATAGCAAATTTTGAAGAAGAAAATTATTTTAACTATTAAACAACAAATTTCTTCCCCAAAATTAAAATTGAAAAATTATTTGTTTCATTTAAATCTAAAAAAAGATCCATGTAGGATCTTAAACATTTGATAATTTCAATGGATTTGAAATCATCCTTGTCAAATGAATCATACCTTTCTTTATACAAGAAAATTTTTTTAAAAAGAAAGAAATAATGACATCTGATGTTATAATTAAAAAGGAAAGAGCTATTGTAAAAAAAGTTTTAAATATCATATATTCAATTCAAAAAATTTATTAGTAATTGCATAATGCAAAAATATTTTTCAAAAGATTTAAAATCAATATATCCATAAGAATGATCTTTAAAATTTTTTTTTTATGCTTTAAATATTTATTTTAATCATCACCATATATATTTTATTTTAAATATATTTTGGTCTTTATTGATGATGTTCTTTCTTCATTTAGATCAATTCTAAAAACATTTAAATATTATAAAAAAATGGTTATTAAAAATAAAATTATTTGAATAAAATTTTTTTAGATAATATCAATGTTTATACTTAGAAGTATAATTCTTTAAATTTCTTGATATCATTTAGATAAACCACTGATTTCTAGAAATGATTGTCTTATCAAAATGGAAGATGCAGATTAAAAAAAGAATCACCATGTAATGTTTCAAATTAAAGAAAGGTTCAAACACCATCTTTCTTGATACTTCAAATTTGAAATAGATATTTTTTGCTGAATATCTAAAGCGAAAGAATTCAAAAAAAATCTTTATTTGAGATGAATCTCCAAAAAGTATTGATATCAAAAGAAATACTTTTGATTATGCATTATAAAATTTCAAGATGATTTACAATCAATATTTTCATGATTTTGTTCTCTTAATTATCATTATAATATAAAAATTTAGTTCAAACCAAATTTTGCATCCTTATAATCTATTTCATTTTGTTTTAGAATTCATCAAATGAAGATTCTCTTCAATTTTGGAATTCTTTAAACATTTGTGAAAATGACTATGGAATCTTCGATGAGTAAGATCAAGAGATCAATTCAACAATTTGGCATGATCAGAAATTATTTATTTAGTTTCTCTTAAATAATTTAGATTTTTTGAAAGTCCATTTAGAATCTTTACAATCAGAAATTGAAAGAAATAATTTTACTTTCAAATAGCCATTATTGATGAATTAAATCAATAATTTATGTTCAGTTTTAAAAATGTTTCTTTTTTGTTTAATAATTATTTTATAAGAAATCATCATATATTTAAATGAAATCATGATTACGTATTGTTTGGTTTTCCTTTTTTTCAATAATTCTTTTGTATCACTTACTTCTTTCTTCATTTGTAAAGTATTTTTTGGTCTAATAAATTATTTTATATATTTGGTATAAGTCTGGATACCAGACTTACACCATGATATGTAGAATACTTATTTATAAAGCAAAAGTACTTACAATATGAGAGAAGGAAAAAAGGAAAACAAGAAAGGAAAATGAAAGAAAAACAGCAAAAATAAATCTTAACATATAGATGAGCTCTTATATAGAGGAGAAACAAGGATAAAAGAAATATAAACAATATACTCTATTATTAAGATAATATTTTTTTGTCAATAATTTGTAAATAAAGTATTCTTAGAATTCTATGAGTTGTAAAAAAGTTCTCTAATAAAAGTAGAAAAATGATATTCTTTGGTGTCGCTTTATGAATTAAGTTTCTCATGGATTCCACGTCGGCCAGAAGACTGATATCAGAATAGATAGGGTGCTTAAACACTTGGTGAGTTGATTTTGTAGATTTTTTTGAGGCGTTCTTATGTTGAATCTGGTCTGAGGATAACTTTTGATGTTTTGTAGTACCTATCTCATAGCTCAAAATCCATAATTTTTTGAGGGATCATTAATTCAGAATAAGCTTTAATAATGGCTTTAATTTGCTTGAGCTTATCCTCAATGTTGATTAAATTCCACCATTTTAGTAAAAATTGTTGTTGAAGGACCAACTGATTAAATGGATTTCCAAGATAGCTTTGGATCCATGGAATGGTGTCTGAAGAAATGAGCAAGATTTTCCTTGATCATTCTTCGATTAATAGCCCGCATTTTGGGGCACTTCCATCCATTCATTAAAGACTTCTTTGATTGGATGGGAAGAATATTTAATTACGCTCCAAAATAGTTCCACCATCAAGAACATCTTTGAAGTTCTCTTTGATAATATCTTTGTTCATTGAACATCCATGAATGCCTTTTCTTTTTTGAGAAGGAAGAATTTCATCATAAGAACATAGATCAATAATTTATGCCATAATCGAAATTAGTGGAGGATAAAAATATATTTTTTCTTGGAATGGGTAGACATTCACTTTGATGAAAGATTTTTTATATATAGCATTTGATATAAAAAAAAGTATGATTTCTTATCACGAAATGGTTAATCTCATACACTTTTGTATTAAGATTTTTCATAATTCTCTTGAGAGATTGGATTCAAATGGGAAAGTTGTTTTAAATATCTTCAAATAAGGCCCACGGATTATTTATTAAATAATTAGAGGGATTTTTTTAATTTTATTTATTTTATTTATTATTGTTTTATTATTATTATTTTTTATTTTTTTTATTTTTTATTTTTTATTTATTTATTTTTTTTATTTATTTATTATTTATTTATTTTATTTATTTTTTTGAGGGATTAATTTCAGAATATTTTGTTATCGAAATATGAGTTCTTATGACATCTTTTAGGGATGGTGTTGCACTTTGAGGTTTACCCTTTTCACCGTAGTTGAAGTACCATAAAGATAAGTTTCAAATTAATATGCCAATTGTTGAATTATCTTTGCCATTACCATGGCGACCTCCAAAAAAGAAAAGGCGTCCTCAATTAGTAGTCATTCTTCATGTGGGTGATCCACACGATCGTCCCAAAATTCAATAAAATCGAAGAGAATTTTCATTACGTTTAATGAATTGATGTCAAAATCAAAAATGAGATTGATTCATGATGCAAAAAATTTGTTTTGAAACTAAATTTTGACATCTTGTTGAATGATATTTGATTGAGGAATCAATACGAAGGAGAAAATCTTGATTAAATCATCTTTAAATTTTGTGATGCACTTAATCACAGAAAGTATTTCTTTTTTGATAATGGAATACTTTTGCTGAGTAGGATTTCATCTACCAGAAACAAAGCGAACTAATTCTTCTTTAGAATTCTTTCATTTGCTTTAGATACTCCATAATTATCAAATTTCAACAATTTGATGATCAAGATGAAGGTTTTGAACTCTTTAATTTTCTATGGTATGTATCGAACATGGTGGGGATTCTAATCATAAAGATCACAAGATTTGATAAATCAATTAAATTCAAGAATCTCTAGATTTGTTTTTTTATCTAAAATGATATCAGGAAATTTGTTAGCAAATTCAATACTTTTATTAATTGGTATAATAGAAGCATTGGATATATTATGGCCTAAAAATCTTATTTCAATTTGAAATAATTTAATTTTTGGCTCAGAAATAACTAACCCATTTTTTAAAATTAACCATTTAAATATTTTTAGATGATTGAAGTGTTCATCAATAGTATTTGAGAACACAAGAACATCATCAATATAGACTAAAATATATTTAAAATAATCTTTAAATATATTATTCATGATATCTTTGAAATTGAAGGTATATTTTTAAACAAAGGATTACGTTCATTGTAATGTCCAAAGGCATAAATGCCATTTATAGCGATCATTCTTTTATCTGATCGCCAATATCGATTTTAAATTAAATTTGGAAAATATTTTTGCATTATGCAATCTATTTAATAAATCCCTTTTATTAGAATTGATATTTGATCCATTTTAAAACTTTGTTTCGGCTTGTAATTAATTACAAGTCTTCCTCTTTCCTTTTTAAGAATTCACATAGAATGCGTACACTCAGAGTAGGATTGTGAATTATTCTTTTCTTTAATAAATCGACAATCTCGCCTTTGCATAAAGCAAGGTAGTGCTCGTTCATCTGACAAGGACGAGCTTTAGTGGGAATGTCTCGTTCATTAAAATTATCAATGTACGGAGATCCACTACATGAGTCTTTCTTTCCCAGAAAGCAATTGGGTTGTCACCACAAACTTCCTTTTGGAATTTTTGGTGGCAATTTTGAATTTTTTTCTTTTAATTTTGGGGAAGAAATTTGTTGTTTAATAGTTAAACTAACAATTTCTTCTTGTAAATAATTTATATGCATAGACTTATTATTAAGCCTATTCATTTCATTTATGATAATTTCTTTAGGATTGGTGATAAAATGGAATGTGATTTCTTTATCCCAAAGAAAACACTGAATTCGATCATCAATCTAGTGATAAACATTATTTTAAGAAGAAAAGGAGTTCTCAAAATAATGTATTGTGTCAAATTTTGACTAAAATAAAAGGCATTTGAATACAAAACATCATCTTGACACGACCGATGATATTTATACTTAATTTGTAAGACTCACCGTGGTTTTTAACGGGCTAGTTTTTTAAAATATTTAGAAGGAATTATTCCTTCTTGTATACAATTTAAATTGCTCCATCAACTAAAGCTTAAATTTGGTAAAATAAATTCTTTATTTATAATTAATTTAATGGAAACATAATATTTCGGTATATTGCCTTTTGAATATTTTGTAAAAACACGGTTCTTGATTAGAATCTATATTTTCAAATGAATTAGCATCTTTGATTAATCTCAGATTCATTAGGCGACCATTCATTTGTTCTTGCTCATTTTAATTCTGAACTTCTATAATTTCTTTAATTTTCTTTGTTTAAAGAAGTGAATTAGAAGATGAAGAACTTGCCTCATTTTTCTTAAATACTTGATAAGGGAATATAGGAGGCTTGTAATTAAATTTTTCTAGTTTATCTTTCTTCTTATCATTAAGAAGATCGATAATTTTATCACAAGTTGAATCATCTTTGTGCTAATAATTAATTGGTCTTTTTCGTGGGTGGCGTGCTCTGCATATTTATTATATTTTTATAATAATCTATCTATTGATAAGATTTTAATAGTTAGATTTATCAATTTCAATCGATGAGGATGAAGATGAAATATGATCTTCTTCTTTGATTCTCTTTTAGAATCGAAGTAATTTTCATCGAGTTTGTTTTAACCCTTCAATCAAAGTTCATTTAACTTCTTGACAGTGCATTTGTTAAATAATGACATACGACATTGTAACATTTTATTTCTCTTTCTCTTTGGTTTTAGAACCAGAGGGACGAGAGTGCTTGTTGTGCATGAATTTATCACATTTTTTATGACGTGCTTTTTCATGCTTAGGAAAAATAGTTTTCATGTTTTTCCCTTGTGTTTGGAAGATAAAGGTCACGAGGATCACGGTTGAATTATTTGCAGTATTTTCTCTCAAGTAGGCTTCTCTTTTCATTTGATCTTTTAATTTAAGATCGATGTAAACCAGTTTTAATACATGCGAAATAAGGTTTCAATATGTAAGGGTTTCATATGGGATGGTTCCATCATAAAGATGAAGAGAAACCTTAACCTTTTTAGCAAATAGATTGGGAAGGCCTTCAATGAATTTTTGCTTCTAGTGAAGGCTATTGGCATCATAAAGTGTCATGACGCGTGCTAAAAATATATCCTTGTACCATCAAAAATGGGTTAAGGATGGACATCTTAATAGTAGTTTTCTCCTTGATCTCCAATGGATCCAAAATGATCTATAATTATTTGAAGAAGATTATAGTCAAATTTTCATTAGGTTTTTTTGTTCTTTTGGAAGATCCTTAGTACTTAAGTCAATTTCTAAGGTCTTCCTTTGAGGAACGGTGAGAAAATTATCCCACCATCCTTTTCGAGTTCTAGAATCTTGAAATGATGGCTCGCAATAATAATATGGTTTTGCTTGATGTCTTGATTGTAGAAAACATAAGCATTCGATGAAGGGTATGATTTGATGTTGAAAGTCCATCAATATTCCATTCATATAAAGAATCTCCATCATAAGAATTTCCTGAAATGAGTATCTTCCTCAAATAATAAATCGGAGGTGGGTTTTTTTATAATAATGTTTTCCAAATTTTTCTTGGATAAGAAAGTTTTGGATATCAAAAGGAGGATGAGGATCTTGTAATTCTTGAAAAGGTTTTGAACTTTTCAATATTACTTGATCGATCTTTTGGTTGAGGATTCATTTGAATCTTCATCGATTTTGATATCTTCAAGAGCTCCTACTACTTTTCACTTAAATTTAGAATCAAATTCTGAATGCCTTTAGAAGAAGGTCCAAACTTAAGAGGAAGTTTAGGAGGTGGCTGGATAAAAAGTTTCACAGATAGGTTTATACTAGTAGAAGCTTTCTCACGAGCTTTGCTTTTGAGCTAGAAACCTTTTGTTTAAGCATCGATCAATTTTTTGACTCTAGGCTAAAGATGAGATGATTATTTGAAGTATACTATTACTATAATTGTTTAATTACAAGTAATAAATTCTTTGAATTTGTGGATCAACTTATTTTTGAATAATTAAGGTTTATCATCCACCATTTTACAAGATGGAGGATAAGATGCTTCAATTATTTTCCTTGCTCTTTGCCATTTTTTGGTAGTTAAAATAGCAACTTGGAGATTGAGCATAGTAACAAACCTACAAAGAATAGCTTTGGCTTGACTATTTCTTTCTCTCATTTTTTCAAATATAAATCATTTATTTCGAGACATTGGTTTTCAGAAGTAAAATTTCTATACAAAGTACGAAAGTTATCATACTTTTGTTGGAAGTATTCCTTCAAAATAACCTCTCTAGTCTTAGAACCTATTGTGTAGCTCATTAAGACTAAAGTTCATTTTCAAATGGAGTGGAGATTGATTTTCTCTCTGGATGATAGATATGATTTTATTTAGGTGAAGGGCCTCGGATGGTTCGTGTGAACCATCGATCTAGACTTCTCTCGAGGTTTAAGGGATAGAAACCCTAGGAAGTGTGATGGATCGATGAGGGTTGAATCGACTTCAACATTCATATTTGAATTATCGATCTACATCTTGATTAATGGAAGGTCTTGGTGTGCTAGATGGTATAGTCCATGATTAAAATACCACCTCATTCCATTTAATCACTATGTTAGTAGCAATATGGGATGCTAATGATTTATTTGATCTTGTTCATTTGGTTGAGCGACTTTCGACTAATTTAGAGTATTTAAAACTCAAAATGAATTGAAAATTAAGCAATAGTTTGAACAAGAAATCATAACCATAAACTATAAATGTAATTTTAGAGCTTCAAAAGATATATCAAGAGATAAACTTCATTGGGAAAATGTTGAAATAAATCACATGACAGGCTCTACACACTAGAGATTGAAAGTGAAGGCATCTGTCATCTCTTAGGCTTGCTAAAATAGAAGCATTTAGACCTTTAAGGGTTAAAGGTTTGAATGCTATCTGTATCATCCTATATGAATATATTTAAAGTCTTGCATATATTTATGAGATCTTAGCATTAGTAGATAAATGGTTTTATCCATTTTGATCTACAATTTTAAAGATTTTCCTTAAAATCAAAAGTTTCAAATTGATAAATGATAGTTTTATCAATTTTGGGGAGAGACCATCTATTTAGGTCTTTTTCATTCAAGAGGAACTCGCCATTTTGAGTTCTTGATTAAATTATTTCTCCTAATTGTTAGATTAAGTTACTCAAAGTAGAAACCATATAACCAAAGGGAAAAGGAGAGAGGAAGATGATGCAGGGAGAGTTTGAAATAAATCACCACATAAGGATAAAACAAACTAAGTATAAACCTCCATTAGAGAATTATCTTCCCAGATAGTCATCAAAAATAGGACTTACAACCCTTTCAAGCCTCATGAAACAAAGAATTTACTGGCCATTTGCGATGAAGATGGGAATATAAACCTCAACCAGAGAATTATCCCAGTCAGTCAACAAAAATAGGACTTATCACCCTATCAAGCATCATGCAACAGGGATGGCCATTTGCTAAGAGGGATAAACCATGAGGAATGAAGAAAGTACTGGTTTATTCAAAGCATGGTGATAAAAAAAATCTCTTATCTGGATTTACCCCATCATGGCTCTAAAAGAAATTTTCCAAAAGTAATACTTATCTTCTAAACAAGAATACTTTACAACTCTTAAGTGAACCAAAATAATTCTACTTTAAAAAAGTACATATTATTCAAATAATTCTTTAATTTCTTGGTTGCAAATTAGTTTCTCTTGTTTAATAATTCCTTCCACATGAAAATTATCTTGCCTCCATTTATGAGGAAATTTTTTCTTGATTAATGTGCTCAATTTCTCTTCTCCTCTTCTCTATTCTTTTTGTACTCTCATGGTTCTTGACTTAATTTCTTGTGTGTAGTATTTTTAGTCTTTAGAAATATCTTTTATATATCTTGGTGTTAAGTCTATTTTTAATTGGTCCTTAAAGATAATTTTTACTAAAATGGTGAAATTCTATGATTGAGGATATCAAACAAATTAAAGCCATTATTAAAGCTTATCAATAAGAACTTTCATGGATTTTGTTTTCTTGAAATGTAAGTCTATTTTGTTGAGTGGAAGATAATTCTCTAATGGAGGTTTATACTTGGTTATTTTATTCTCATGTGGTGATTTGTTTCAACTCTCCTCATCGATTCATAAATCATAAATCTGTATTAAAGTCTATTTTTCAGTGAATTAGGCATCTTGATTAATCTGAGATTCTTGGATGAATTCATTTTGTTCTTGCGGCGATTTCATTTGTTGAAATCTACTTTTAATTTCTTTTAATTTAGTCTTTTGGAGGATAAAGCTGAATTAGAGGATGAAGAACTTTTATATTTTTTAAATACTTATGATAAGAGTTATATAGAGGCTTGTATAATTTTTTCTAGTTTATCTTTCTTCTTGTCATTAAGGATTCATTTGAATCTTCATCCGATTGACTGATATCTTTAAGAGCTCCTACATACTTTTCACTTAAATTTAGAATCAAATTTTGAATTTCTTCAGAAGAGAGTCCTAACTTAAGAGCCAGTTTAGGAGGTGGTTGGATAAAAAGTTTCACAAATGGGTTTATACTAGTAGAAGCTTTCTCTGAAGCTTTCCTAGTTTTAGGGCTAGAAACCTTTTGTTTAAGCATCTTATTGATTTTTACTCTAGGCTAAACAGATGATCAGTGATTATTTAAAATACATTATTACTATAATTAAGTTATTTAATTACAGTAATAAATTCTTTTAGAATTTGTGGATCATAACTTATTTTTTTGAAGGCTGCTAATTCTAAAGGTTTATCATCCACCATTTTTATAACTAATGGAGGATAAGATGCTTCAATTATTTTTCCTTGCTCTGTTTTCCATTTTTTGGTAGTTAAAATAGCAACTTGAGCAGGTTGAGCATAGTAACTGCAAAACCATGCAATGAAAGGAATAGTTGTTTTGGCTTGACTATTTGTTTCTCTCATTTTTTTTAAATATAGCTCTGATATCTCGAAACATTGTTCTATAGAAGTAAAATTTCTATACCAAGTATGAAAGTTATCATACTTTGGTTGGAAGTATTCCTTCAGAACAACCTCTTTTGTCTTAGAACCTATTGTGTAGCTCATTAAGACTAAAGTTCATTTTGAGTGGGAGATTGATTTTCTCTCTTGGATGATAGATATGATTTTATTTGGCGAAGGGCCTCGATCGATGGTTGAGTGTGAACCATCCAATCTAGACTTCTCTAAGGTTTCAGAAGGGATAGAAACCTTAGGAAGTGTGATGGATCGACGAGGGTTGAATCTGACTTCAACATCGCCATTTGTTTGAAATCTAATCTTGATTAATGGAAGGTCTGGTGCGACGCGGATGGTATAGTCCATGATTAGAAATACCACCAAAGGTGTTTAATCACCTATCTATATCTCGATAGTGGTGAGTCTTGATGGCGTCGAAGAATCCGAAACTTAAATTCATAAAGCATCCACCAAGAAATAATTGTACTATCCAAAGTATACATCATTATCTCCATGAGAATCAACTTTACACTTCATAGCGGTCCCCAGAAAATAATTTACTTTCCAAAAGTAGCCGCTTATCTTCACCGAAGGAAACTTTACAACTCATAAAGTGGGCCCACCAACCAAAATAATTGCTACTTTCCAAATAGTAACCACATTATTAACAGAAATAATTCTGTCTAATAATTGTACCATTGCTTAGCTTCAAAGCAACGTTTCTCTTTAATTTGGGATAAAGAAATCACATTCCATTTTATCACTAATCCTAAAGAAATTATCATAAATGAAATGAATAGGCTTAATAATAAGTCTATGCATATAAATTATTTACAAGAAGAAATTGGTTATTTATTGAATAATCATAGGGATTAATTTCAAGAATATTTTATTTTATTTCTTTAGAGAAATAAATAGGTTCTTGTGCAACGACATCTTTTAGGGATGATGTTGAAGCTTTTTTAGAGGGTTCACCCTTTTCAACCGTAGTTGAAGAGGAAGTACCATAAATGGCCGTAAATCCCTATTACGTGATGCTTGAAAGGGTTGTAAGTTCAATTTTTGTTGACTGTCTGGGAAGATAAGTCTCTAATGGAGGTTTATACTTATTTTGTTTTATCCTCAAGTGATGATTTGTTTCAAACTCTCCCTGCATCATCTTCCTCACTCCCTTTTCCCCCTTTGGTTATATGGCTTC
>CM038217.1:174024719-174095429 GCA_021442155.1 Cymbidium sinense | reverse complement strand
GGTCAATCTTCCTTCTCTGAGCATTTCCCACGGTGGACTTAGCCGGAATATCCCCTTAACCCGGTGAAGCGTCGGCCATCTCTCTCTCTGGATCCTTCCTTTCTCACAGAACTCCCTCAGGAACTCAAAGGCTTGAATGGCCGACTCCGGACCAGAGCTCCTTTCCAATTCGAAACGAGTATCTTCCCCAAAGCTTCATCGGCTCGGAGATTAGTTCAGCGGAAGAGCCGTTCGTCGGATGACCGTCGATCGGCTACATCCGCGATCGTCAATTTTTGACACCTGTAATCCACTAAACACATCAGGCGGAAGAGCGTAATCTACACGCCCTCGAAACCGATCCAGATGAAATCAACCCCAATCGGCTCAAATCCAGAGTAAGGAATAACACGATCCGAGTGCTAGATCCAGCGGTTAAGGTAAAGCGGATCGGTCGAGAAAGCCCGCGTAGGCCGGGACTCAACTCTTTAACTCACGGGTTCATTCCACTCGAGGAATGAGTCAATTGACTCAGGATCCAACTCTAATCTCACTAAATCGGACTTGATTGCCAATTGTACTCAATCGAGAACTTAGACATATCATTGGTGCTCTTGTTGACTACATCATCTGAAATGGCGAAGGAACAAGACACGCCTCTCTAGAAGAATGTGTGGGAAGACTGAATAAAAATGATGAGCAAATGACATCAATCCTAATACTGAATGAAGTTTCAAGAAGATTGTCGGTTATAGAGGAGAAATTAGATAAATCTTCTCAAGATCAGCAACAATCACAGATATGTAACTCATACCCAACAGAATTTAATCATTCTACTAGACCTCAAATACAAAATGCTAGGCCAGTTAAGGTTGACATGCCAAGATTTAATGGTGAAAATCCAAAGAGTTGGTTGTTTAAGGCAGATCAATTTTTCAATATTATAATCATGCGAAGATCAAGTTCATAATAACTTGGTTTATATGGATGGCCACACTTTCGGTTGGTACCAATGGATGCATATGAATAACATTGCATTCATGGCACCAATTCAAGGATCAAGTCATTGAGGTTTGGACCTTTCTGAGAGATTTAAAGGGTGAATTAGCCAAACTTGAAATCCACACAATGAATTTGAAGAGTTAGCAAATCGATTTCACGAATACCTCTAATTTCTTACAAAGCTGTTTTGAATCTGGCTTAAGGCATGATATTAAAAGAGAAGTTAGACTACTGACCAAATTCATTGCAACAAGCTTTTCAATTAGCCAAATTAATGGAAGACAGATTAGCAGATGAACTTTATACAGCAAGATCCTCAAGAATTAATACATCTGTATTACTGAACAAACAACCTCCAATTCTTCCTACACCAATTATGTCAAATAACAACAGCAATAACCAAAATAGACCGATTCCTATTAGTGTAATCACAATTGGAAGACAGAAAAAGAAAAGGCTTATGTTTCAATTGTGATGAAAAGTTTCATAGAGGCCATGTGTGTAAATCAAAGCTTTTTTCTCTTATGGTAGTAAATGATGAGCAAGACTACAATATGCAGCCAGATACAGCAAGACTACGAGTTAGTCGGGAAGAATTTCGAAATCGACCTTAATACTTTTACAGGACAGTCAAATCCGAGAACATTAAGGTTACAAGGAATGATTGGAAATAAAAAGGTACAGGTGCTGATTGATAGTGGCTCAACCCACAATTTTATTCAATCTAAACTAGCCAAGTTTATAGACCATACAGTAACTCCTGCCTCAATTTTTAAAGTGTTAGTAGGGAATGGAGAAATACTAAAGTGTTCTGGAATCTGCTCTAATATTCTTATCCAACTACAAGGATACACTTTCACTACTGATTGCTATCTTCTTCCTATGCAAGGGCGAGATGTGTGTTAGGAGTTCAATGGCTAGAACAATTGGGTGAATGTACAACGATTATAAAAGCTCACTATGAAATTTTATCCTGATGACAGTTAATACAACTACTGAGGGGATACCTCATCCAAGGTGGACAACATTACATTCCATCAGTTCACCAAATTGCAAAACAAGAAAGAAATAGTTTCATACTTACAGATCAGAGAAATACCTGAGGAAACAGAATTCCCTACAAAGGAATTCAACCATTTACCTGAAGGGAAATAACAAGTATTAGCACAATACCAAGAGTTATTTCAAGTTCTAGCAAGTTTACCTCCCAAAAGGAATATAGACTAGGGGTGTGCATAATTCGGTTTAAACCAAAATTTGTTTAAAACCGAACCAAATTTTTTAAATTGGATCGGTTTTTAAATTTTATTTTGGATTTTGGATTTAATTTTAGCTAATTTCGGTTTTTGGATTATGGATTGGATTTATAAATTTATAATATTAAAAAACCGAAAATCCGAATTAACCGAATGGCGAACGGAACTCGGATAGTCGGAAGGCCCTTCGCGTTCGTGCTCGTGCGGCTCGTGCCCCGTGCAAAAAAAATTAGTGACCTAGGGAGGCGAAAGGGCAAAAGCAATCGGCAAATGCGAATCCCCATTCCATTCCCCGATGTGTCAGAGGTTCTCTTATCGGTCTTATGGTCTTATCTCTACTTCTCTAATTCTTTGTCTTCGACTTACGTTGCTTATTATTCATTGTAGGGCTATCAGCGTGGGCGTTTTCATTGTTCATTTTCTGCTCTCTTCTCGACTTCTCCCTTCTACCTCTCGTCCAAGCCAGGTCTCGCTTCTCCCTTCTTCTCAAATTCAGCAATGCAGTAGGTTTTGTCTCGATTCTCATGGATTCTTTTTATTCTGTTTACTTGTTTAGTGTTTTGTTTGTGGCTTCTACTTTGGAAGTTTGGAGACTTGGAGAGTTGGAGTTGGAATTGTTTACTATTCTGAATTTTTGATTTCTGGAGGGCGTAGGGCCGAGGCAGCTTCTGTGGTATTTCTTATCGGTCGACGGTTACAATCTGAATGGAGTAATGGATTATTATGTTATGTTTGCTGGCTGATTTGTTCTGTGACTTTTGTTATAAATTCAGTTTCTATTTTTCTGAACTTATGTCTTAGTGTTTTTCTTAAAGCATGTTTCTCTATATTTTGGAAAATGCATTCTAAATGTGATTTATGTGAATGTTAAGGCTTGAAGGCTGAAGCATAACCAGCTCTTATCATTCCTGATATGATATATTCTAGCTTATTAGATCATTTGAAATTTTCTGTATATATAAATTAAGCTAGAGCTAAAATTAGTTTGCCAGGTAATGAGGTAAATCATTTTCTTCTCATCTATTTAATTAAATTGAGTATTTTTAAGCTTGATTAAAATCTCTTGATGAGATTTACATGATGAAATAAAGGTGTAAGTTATAAAAGCATGTGTTATCTAAATGATCAAGCAATGAAGAGGGTACCTCATGTAGCCCCAACTTCGTTTAAAGGCTATAATATGAGCTTAAATGATATGAGTTCAAGGAAGTTGTTGGAACTGGAATCAAGGCTTGAGAGGTAGTTTATTGGCCTCACTCAAATACTCTTTTAATATTATACCTTAGCTTTCAAAAGTCAGTAAGTCACAATAGTGGAAGAGAGGGTTTGAGATTAATCTGAGAGGTCAATCTTCCTTATATCAATTCTCAATTGAAAATATAATTATTTGATAGCTGTCTTATTTTTTTAAATTTCTTCTATCATTTTTTGTTATTACGATTAGAATAAGGTAGCAGTCATACTTAAGTCTTATTAATCCTTCCATTTGGCTTATTCTTACTTGATCTCTTTACACTTTGATTAGATGTCTCATTATGGAGAGAGTTTTAGCATGATTGGTTCTTCCCAAAATCAAACACCTATCAATCAAGATAATATCCATTGTATTGCAAGTACTTCAAGTAGCAAGTCATCTTTTGAAAAGAGAACAAGAAAGACAGTCTGACCAAGATCAGATGTCTGGGATCATTTTACTAAATTTAATAGTTCTATTGGAGAAAAGATGAGTAAATGTAACTATTGTGGGAAGACTTATCATAGTGATACAAAGCTTAATGGTACTACAACGGACACATTTATCGTATGTTAGAAGAATCCTCATAACATGAAAAAAATCAAACTCTACTAGTATTGCAACTAGTGACAAAGGTGAACAAATAACTAGAAGTCTCAAAGCTTGAAAGTTTGATCAAGAAGTTGTTAGAAAAGCTTTAGCGTTATTATGGATGAATTACCATTCAAACATGTTGAAGGATATGGGTTTAAATATTTTATGACTCAATGTTGTCCAATGTTTAAAATACCTTCCCATTGGACACTCACTCGTAGCTTTGAATTTTACTTAGATGAGAAGAATGCTTGAAAAAAAAAATATTACGATTCAACTACTAGGGTTTGCTTGACAATCGACACATGGACATCAATTTGAATTAATTACATGTGTCTAACCGTCATATTGATGAAGATTGGAAGTTAAATAAGAGAGTCATTAATTTTTGTCCCATATATAGTCATAGGGGAGATTGTTGGGCGAGGAGGTAGAGATGTTTGATTGATTGGGGTATTGCGATTTACAATAACTTGATAATGCTAGCTCCAATAATGGTATTATCAATCATTTGCGAGAAATTTTCTAAATGGGAGGAAGTGTTCTTGATTGTAAGTTCTTACACATGAGATGTGTTGCACATATTATAAATCTTATTGTTCAAGATGGAATTAAGGAGGTTGGTAGATCACCTTGTGTAAGAGCGTGATGAGGTACATTAGGCGGTCTCCATCAAGACTTAAAAAAAAAGAATGCATTGAAATTGAAAAATATAAAGTAAAAGCTTGTTGTGTTTGGATGTACCTACAAGGTGGAATTCTACATATCGATGCTAAATTTTGCAGGTTTCAAAAACTTTGAGAGATATGAAGAGGTTGATCCTCAATTTAGAATAGAGTTGGAGAAGGAAGTGGATGGTGGAGGTGGAGTTCCATGTGATGGTGATTGGGAGAATGCAAGAAGGCTTGTAACATTCTTAGAAAGATTTTATGAGCTTACTCTGCACATTTTTGGTTCTTTATATGTTACTTTAAACACTTTCTTTCATGAGATTGCGGAGGTCCAATGTGTGCTTCAAAGTTGGGAATCACATAGTGATATTGAAGTTAGTACCATGGCAAAGAAAATGAAAGTAAAGTTGGATAAGTATTATTGTGTTGATAAAATGAATATGAATATTTATCTTGCAGTTGTACTTGATCCTAGGTTCAAACTTAGATATATTGAATTTGTTGTAGTGGATATGTATCCTGGCTTGGAGGGGGCTAATTTGGCACGAGCAATAAGGTATACGATATGTTCTATGATTATAAGATGAAGTTAGTTAACGAATATAGAGATGAAATTGCTCACGAGATAAGACAAAATATTGTTGAAAGCCAATTAAGCCATCATGATCCAAGGGATGGGGGGAGAAAGTACATGATGGTTGAGAAGTTTAAGAGGCATAATTATGGGAGAGATGATCTTGAGAGTAAAATAGATTTAGATAAATACTTGGCTGAAGACTCAAAAATTATGCAAGATGACTTTAATATTTTAACATGGTGGAAGGTTAATGCTCCAAGGTTTCCCATCTTATCTCAAATGGCTAGAGATATTTTGGCTGTTCCTATATCAAGCTAACCAGTCTACTTTTTTTGGTGGTGGCGTGTTCTAGATGCTTTTAGGAGCTCTTTATCTCTAAAATAGTGCAAGCTCTTATTTGTGCCCAAGATTGGATGAGAGCAAAGTGGACAAATGAGCGGTCAATGTTGAGGAGAACATTCCACATTGATAAATTTGATGAAGGTATTGTTATATCTTTTAGACTTTTCTAATTACTTACAACATTATTTTTTCAATACATCACTACCATACTATATTATGCATTAATTCTTTTTCTTTCGATCTATCAAAGGTTATAGATGATCCAACCTTTTGGTAAAGAATTAAAATGATCTGATCATCTGAGATACATATCTGATCTGAGATACAAGTTAGCGGTTGCTTCTTGTTGTCTTTGTTTTCCTAAACTTAATGGCCTCTTAACTCTTAAGGATTTGCTTAGCTTTGGTTTTTTTCAATTTTGTTTGGTTGTTTTTTTTCCTTTTCCTAATTTTGGCTGGTTGTGGCTCTTTCAGTTTCCATGGCTTGGTGACTTGTGATTGGTTGTTATCTTGCCTTGGATGTTTGATGCTTCTACTGTTCTACATTGGCTATTGGTATTGAATCCCTCTTATAGTCTTACTTATTTTGTTATTTGTATTGAATGTTAAAGACTTAAAGTCATCTTCCACCATGATATGATTGTTAAGTGTTAACAATGTTGGCTGTTTTGGTGTTTCCTGGTATTTGCTTCTTGCCATCTTTGTCGGTGACTCGGTGGTGCTGGATGTGCCGATGTGGTGTTTTTTCCTGCTGGCTGCTGCATAGCCTGCATTGGTGGTGGCTTTGATGGTTATTTCTGGTTCTGGATGCCCTCTTGGTCTCCCTATGGCTTTCGGTATCAGCTTTCCTGTTTCCTCTCTGTTGGGTGTTATTCTTCGCTTATATTCTATTATTTTGACTTTGCTTTATTTAACTATTTGGGATTTTGGGTGGAGATTTTGCCTTTGGGGTCTTTTCCTGGTTTCGGCTGGTTGTGGCTCTCTCTATTGGGTGTTGGCTGTTGCTGCTCATATATGTTATATATTTGGGAAGGTAAATTAACATAATATGTAATACCAATATTTAGGTGAGAACAGAGACATACAAAAGTGATCTTGGTGTTTTCATTTTCATTTATTAACAACTGCTTATATTCTATTGGTTTTTTTTTTCTACTGCATTGGTGGTGGCTTTGAGCCTTTGATGGTTATTTCTGGATGCTAGCTGTTGGGTGTTGGCTATTTTCCTATAGATTTGCTTTCCTGTTTCCTCTCTTTGATGGGTGTTGGCTGTTGGGTGTTGGCTGTTGATAGTTTGCTGTTGGGTGTTGGCTGTTGGGTGTTGTCTGTTTCCCTTTTGATAAATGAACCTGTTTACTGTTTAGGGTTTATAAAAGATGATGGTTTTGATGTTATTTGCTGAAATCTGAATGTGAGCATGGATTGCTCACTCGACTTATCACTAATCTATCGATTATCTATTGACATGCAATTCCATTTTGTTATCTGAAATCAGTGAATAGATCGAATTATTTTGTAATTTGTTATCTTTGGATCCGGTTGAGTTGTTTAATGTTTACTAATCCAGGCGGGTTTTGATCTGATTTGGGAATGTTTGGCGATTTGGTGATGGCTTTGATGTTATATTTCATTTACTACTCGTAGCATTGTATGTGATTGTAAACCTCCAATCTGGAGTTTGGATGCTCACATATTCTGTTGCTCTTAGTAATTTTTTGACTGAGTCTGAGCCTTTATTTTCTTTTGAATTTTATTTTCATTTTTTTAATCTCTCTTTTGTTTAATCTCTTATTTCAAGTCATTAATCAGAAACTATGAGCATTGCCATTAAGTACAGCCTCTCAGGTAAACTTCAGGTCATGTATTTTTCTTAAAAGTTCTTACATTTATGTATTTGTTATATCTATTGCTTTCCACCTATTTTAGTAAGATGATTAGATCTTTAAATCTTTTAATATTATTGCTTATCAAAGTTTAATAACTACTTATATCTGTGTTTTGTAGATTATCATTTTAGCTGAAAAAGAAATATGCAAAGGTTAAAATGAAACTCTTTCATCGAATGCAAATGGGCAATCTTGATCATGCTTCCTTTGTAAATGTGGAAGAGAATTAGTCTATTAGAGAAATTGAAAATGTTTATGAATGTTTATTGCGATATGTAATTATAATTCTTTTAAATGTGGAATGTTTATGAATGTTTGTAATATACTAATGTTGCAATTGAAAATTTTCTTTTTTTTTAGCATATAAATTTTATTGGTTTAATGGAAAATGTGTTATGCTATTAAAAATGGTGTGAAAGAAAAGATATTTGAAGAAATAGTTTCTTTAAGAAATATATTTTATTACATTACAGGTGTTGTGTGAGTTAATTAGTGCCTTTTAAGTAATAAATTTAATATTTATTTATTTATTAAATACAAAGTGACAAAGTCTTTCAAATCATAATTCAAAAAAATAAACCTTTTTCAAAAAATATGAGTATTTCTATTTCAAAAAATATAAATCATAAACGATAAAATGAATTCTGAAATATCAACTATATCATTTTAATTATTTTCGGTTTTTAAAAAATCGAATCGAAAATCCGAACTTTTTATTGGATTGGATTGATTTGGATTATATTAAATCTTATACGGATTGGATTTTCGGATTATGAATTTCAAACCGAACGGATTAGAAAATTAAAAAACCGATCCGTCCAATCCGACCGAATGCACACCCCTAATATAGACCATCAAATACAGCTGCCACCTGGAACTCAACCTGTCAAAGTAAAAAATTATAGATATCCTCACTTTCAGAAGATAGAGATAGAAAAATTGATTAAAGAAATGTTAGATACAGGGATCATAAGGGAAAGTACCAGCCCCTTTTCATCTCCAGCTTTGCTAATAAAAAAAAAGATGGCACTTGGCATTTTTGTGTGGATTATAGGGCTTTAAACAAAGTCACTATACCTGATAGGTTTCCCATCCCAACTCCTGAAGAGCTGATGGATGAGTTACATGGAGCCACTGTTTTCCAAGCTTGATTCTGATGGGATATCATCAAATCGAAAGGTAGAAGCCATCTAGCGCCTTGAGAACACATGAAGATCACTATGAATTCTTAATGCCATTTGGATTAACCAATGCCCCCTCAACATTCCAAGCACTAATGAATTCAGTGCTTAAGCCATTCTTAAGGAAATTCGCCCGAGTATTTTTTGATGACATACTCATATATAGTCAAACCTTGGAACTACACCAAAGTCATCTACAAGTTGTTTTGGAGCAACTGAAACAACATACCCTATTTGTCAAACCATCCAAATGTTCTTTCATTCAAGACAGAATAGAGTATTTGGGTTATATATTATCTGCACAAGGGATATAAGTGGATCCCAAGAAAATCAAAGCAGTACAAGCATGGCCTATGCCAACTACAGTTAAGCAGTTAAGAGGGTTTTTGGGCTTAACAGGGTATTATAAAAAGTTTGTTAAAAACTATGCAGCAATGGCCTCTCCTTTAACATCAATGCTTGCTAAACAATAATTCCAATGGACAGAGGAATCAAAAGCAGCATTCAAACAACTGAAAGAGGCTATGATATCATTACCAGTACTAGCATTTCCAAATTTTGATATTCCTTTTATCTTGGAAACAGATACCTCAGGGACAGTAATAGGAGCTATATTAGCTCAAAATAATCATCCTCTTGCTTATTTCAGAAGTTATCTCTACAATGCGAAAACATCAACATATGCTAGAGAACTTTATGCTATAAGCGGCGTTGCAGATTGAGGCAATATTTGTTGGGCAATAAGTTTACTATCAGAACAGATCAAAAGAGCATTAGAGAATTAATGCAACAAATCATCCAAACTTCTGAACAAGAAAGATTTCTAATTAAACTCCTAGGATTTGACTATGTTATTGAGTATAAACCAGGAGTTTCTAACAAAGCTGCTGATGCCCTATCTAGAAAAGAGCTTAAACGAAGAAAATTTTCTGTACCATGTCATATTCTAAACTTATATGCTTACACTCAATAATTCACAAAGTTGCTCCAATTAAAGAGGAAACAAGCTCCAATAATGAACGCAATAAACAAATAGCAAATAGCAAACAATCCAAGGATGTTTCCAAAGCATAAAATTGCTAATGGATTGTTATACTATAAAGACAGATTACTAGCCAAGAATTCGATATCGAACATTCTTATCAGAGAATTACATTCAACACCAATAGGAGGCCATAATGGGATTCATAAAACATGGGCTAGAATTTCTCAACAGTTCTACTGGAAAAAATGAAAACAGACATAAAACATTTTATATCAACTTGTCCTATCTACCAACAAGTCAAATATGATACTCGAAGCAGGGGTTACTACCTCTCTATACGACATTTGGGAGGAAGTATCAATGGATTTTATTACAGGTCTACCAAAATCTCAGAACAAAACTGTCATACTAGTGGTGGTAGATAGATTATCAAAATATGCACACTTCTCAACCCTTCCAACTAGTTTTACAGCTTCTTACATGGATCTTTGTAGACATAGTCAACTACATGGAATACCACAAGGCATAATTTGAGATAGAGACCCACTCTTCATGAGTAATTTTTGACAAGAATTATTCAAACTAAGTGGCATTAAGTCAAGCAGTGCTTATCATCCTCGATGGTCAAAGCGAGGTTACAAGCATCTAGAATAATATCTGAGTTTTGTCCTAGAGACACCAAGGAATTGGTTACAATTTTTTCCTTGGGGTATCTATAATACATCCATCAATACTTCCACTAAAATGACCCCTTTTCATATTGTCTATGGCAAAACCACCTACAATTATACCCTATAATGCACTGCTACTAACATAGAAGTTGACTCAATTTTACAATAGAGGGACAAGATCATACAAATCCTTCAAACAAATTTACAAGAAGCTCAAAATAGGATGAAGCAAATGGCTGATAAACATAGAAGAGAACTTCATTTCAAAGTAAATGATTTGGTCTTGGTAAAATTACATGAATTCGTTTGGAATCCAAACAAAGCTCCAAAGAAGGTATTATGGCCCATTCAAAATTCTACAAGGTAGGAGCGTGCTATAAAATAGAATTGCCGAAAAAGAATCCATAATGTGTTTCATGTATCTAGGCTGAAACTATATAGATTCTTCCTTACATCCAACAACCTTTCCAACTCAATTGTAGAAGGGCATTAGTTAGACCTATCAAAGTATTATTGGATCACGATAGTAAAAGCGACTAAACAAATCAAAGAGGTCTTAATACAATGGGATGGATTTTTTTCCAAGATGCTTCTTGGGTGCCTATTGAAGAGATCCAAAGATCTTTCACAGGTTTGACCTTGGGGACAAGGTCAATGTGTGGGAGGAGGAGTAATGATATGAGTTCATATTCCCAAACCAACGAAACAAAAGGGATAGAAGAAGGCCGGGTTGGCTAAAGGATTTCTAAGTCCTCCCAAAATATAACATCAACAGAGAATAAATTACAGCAGACCAGAAAGAATAAAGAATATAATAAGATAAGACAAATATAATAGTTTGTACAATAACAGAGAGCAGTAGGATAAATAATTCCAGCTATAACAAGATAAGATCCCAAAGAACAAAACTATACTAAATACAATAATATACAAAACAGCTCAGAAGCAAGACCAACAGAAACAAGGGGATATTAGATCAGCTAATAAAATAACCTAGTCCAAGAACCGGCCGATAAAATACAAGGCCATAATAGAAATAACTGTCAATAAAATAAACTACAAGCACCACTAATATCCAGAATGATATTCAGAATGACAGAAGCAAGATACGTAACAAAATGTAACAGAAATTAGTTATAAGAGGCATAACAGACCGAAATCTAAGAAGAGCATCAGAAAACTATAAATAGAGATGAGAAAAAAACAAGCGGGGATCGAAAAATATTTCAAGAATCTCCTTCTTCTCGTCTCCGTCTAATCTTCCTTCTCGCATTTCCTGGACTTAGCGGAATAACCCCTTTGGTGAAGGCCATCTCTCTCTCTCGATCCTTCCTTTCACAGAACTCCCTCAGAACTCCAAGGCTTGAATGGACTCTAGACCACGAGCTCCCAATTGAAATGAGTATCTTCCCCAGCAAGCTTCATCAGACGGCAAAGATCAGTTCAACCGAAGAGCCTTCATCCGATCAGACGACCATCAATCCTCAGCTACATCACGATCATCAATTTTTGACACCTGTAATCCATTAAACACATCCGACGGAAGAAACGTAATCTACCCCAAACACGGATCCAAGGCGGAAATCCAACCCCAATCGGCGCCAAATCCAGTAAGAATAACGATCCAAGTGCTAGATCCAACAATTAAGGTAAAAGCGTGGATCGCGGTCCGAAAGCCCTCGCCAGACTCAACTCTTTAACTCACCTGGGTTCATTCCACTCAGGAACGAGTCAACTCACTGGATCCAACTCTAATCTCACCAAATCAGACTTGATTATCAAATTGTACTCAATCCAAGAACTTAGACACATATCATTCAACAATCTTGTCGGATGTGGCGGCGGTGGCAAAGTCTACTGCGTTACTATCAACCGCGACACCGTTGCTGTCAAAAAAATCCATAATTATGCCAAGCTTGATTCCAATATTGAAAAGCAATTTGACGCCGAGGTTAAGATCCTTAGCTTCATCCGTCACAACAATATCATGAAACTCCTCTGCTGCATCTCCGGCGAGGATTCGAAACTTCATCATACTTACGAATGGCGACCTTGGCCGGTGGCTTCATCGCACCGCAGAGGGACACCGATCGGCCGATGAGGCTTCAAATCCGTCGGCCGCCAGACTTTCTACATACACCATGCTTCCCACCGATCATACAGATGTGAAGTCAAACAACATACTCTCGACCAAATGCCAAAATTGCGATTTTGGTCTTGCAAAGATTTTAGGGATGGGAGAGCCGGAGAGCGTGTCCGATGGCGGTCGTTTGGGTACATTTTGCTGAGTGTTGTACTTTGAGGAAAGTGAATGAGAAGGTGGATGTTCTGATTTTAGTGTGGTGCTTTGGAGTTGGTGCAGAGATGGAAGCAGCGGATGGAGGAAAGAGGAAAAGAATCTGATTAGTGGAGGAGAATCTGAGGACCGTCGATTAGTGGTGACAAGATATCCGAGTGTCCGGACTTGGTGAAGGAGGTGGAGATGATGTTTAAGTTAGTAATGTACCTTGTATATAATCAAATGATAAAACTGATGAAGGAAGTCTTGATGTTGATGAAGTTGGTGGCGAGGATATGGCGGCGGCGGCGAAACTCCGCCGTTGTTGGAGAACAAGAGAATACGATAGGAGGAAGCAAGTTGTGGATATCATGGAGGATAGTGATGATAGTGTTAGTCAATTTCGAATTCTTTCTCAGAGTAAAGAGGGGAATTCTCCGTGGCGGTACTTTCTGACGGCTTGAGTGGTTGTGGTGAACTAAGTAGATGATAAACATTCATCATAAAACTAATTAATGGAGCCTAAGTCAAGCTCGATAATTCTTAGCTCTTTCAATTAAGTTCTTAGAACCGAATCAAGCGGAAGCCATACAATAATATTGAATTGATCAAACTTAAAGAGTCATATCTACTTATTCATGCAAATCAAATGAGTATATTTATAATTTTAAGATTAATATTTTATTAATTTTGATTTAGATTAATATATCATAAATAATTTAACTAAATTATTAGCGATTCATCATACTTTTTTTGTAATGATTGTATTTTTTAATGCATAATAAGGCAGCTATATTACCTAATTGTTTAGTTATGTTATTTAATATATTAGTTACATTGAAATAACATTGACATCTAGTCAAGAAATATCCCTATTATGATATCCTAATATAATTTCTATTTTATTTATAATTTATTTTATATTATTTAATTTATAAAAAAATCTAATCAAATAAGAATTATGAGACAAATTAAGAAATCTTAGAATGCTCAATTATTTAAATTAGAAACGCGTAAATTTAACCTGAAAATCATTTGAAGTTTACTTAAAAAATTTTTGGCATTCTTAGATTTCTTTTTTAAAATTTATCTTTAATAAATTTTTTGTTTTAACTGTAATTTTTTTTTGATGGAATACAAATATTGAATATTATATAATAAATTATAAATTAAATAAAATAAATGTATTAAGATATAACTATATATTTTGATATGACACTTAAAATACTACTAAGGCCGAATCTTGATAAAAGCAAAGCTCCAGTTGGCGAGATCAAGCACTTAAAATATCATTGGATACTTTGGGATATCAGTTAAATCTCTAAAAAGCTCTTAAACATGGAGTGTTTATAATCAAATCGAGCGTCTCGACGAGCCGGATCTAACAAGCCCAAGATCTTAAAATTCTGACTTCATTTGAGCATTCAAATATTTAAAATATCAAATGATCAAAGGGATCATTGTGAGTCGTCCGATGAAGTGGAGTGGTACGAGTTTTGCATGTATTTACAGAGACACCACTTCTCCAATCTATAAATAGCCCCTCATTTCTCATATGAGGGGGGCCCAAGTAAGAGAGAGGAGAGAGCTCTAAAGATCTTCCAAGCACAATCGTGCCGCCACTCGACGATCGTCAACCACCGCCGCCGGCTGCCGTCGTCAGCTGCCGCCATTGATCCTTACTGTCGGTCTCCATCATGATGACTTCTACCAGTGATTGTTCCATGTATTTCTACCAGTGATTGTTCCCTGCATTTCTGCCAGTGATTGTTCTGCATTTACGATAATTGTTCGCATTTCCAGGTGATTTATCCAAAGTTCACCATCATCACACTACTTAAGCATACAACGATCGTTGTCACATAGTTGTTGTTCCTTTCTCATATACAATTTTGTAATCCCGGTATCGGAAGATCTTGTACTCTGAAACAGATACATAGTGGAAGCTTTTTACTGGGCTAAGCCCTGTGATTTTTCCCTCTTTTCGAGATTTTCCACGTAAAAATTCTGGAGTTTTATTGTTTACTCTTTAAATACCTGTGTGTGTGCTGGATTTCACAACAAAGCTAAGGCGAAAACTTTTACTCTACGAATGATTTTAGAACAATTTTATATTATGATGAGACTATCTTTTGACAAGTATCCTTGTTTTCACATGTAATGCTAAAAAAAATTTATATTAAATTCTTAAAATATTTTTAGTAGGCCTCTTGGATATAAAAAAAATAAAATTTTAAAGTTAAATAAGTGGATGCTTCAATGCTTATCATAAACTTTGCAAAAAAAAAAAAATTAAAATAATGAAAGATTTGCAAATTTTTTGTTTTTTATTTATATAACATCCCCTTTTTCAAATATAAATACAACCTATTGATAAGGTGAAAATTCATTTATCTAAATTTTTTAATTTTTAAGCACTAGTTTTTCTCCTAAAAGAAGTTCAACATTGTAATGTATAACAGAAATGTTTTTTTTTCCTTTTCAAGCTCTAGTGTTTTCTATATTAGGAGTATTGAAATATCTTTTGGTAATTTGCATAATATGCTAATTTCTTTATTTTTCTTAAGTGTTTTACTCTCTTATTTCTATTTTTCATAAAATATTGATTTATTTTTTCTAATTAATTTTTTTATGCTTCTCCCCAATTATTATTATTATTATTATTTTTTCAGAAACACTAACATTTTAATTTTGAAGAGCATCTTAATTCTCTATTAATGTTCGAATGATGAAACCATGACCTTTCTATCTCCGATGAATTTTTTCAATCAAATTCATCATAATAAAATTTTGAAAATTATTTATATTTCTACATAACATTTTTAATTACTTTAATATTTATTTATTAAAATGTCGATAATTGATATAGTAAAAAAATTTATGAATTTAGCTTTTTGAATCCACTATTTGCTTAATGTAGGGTTCCAAAATTTATTGTGATTTATCTACTTTTTAAAACGAGTTAAAATTTTTTTTAAATTCTTCTTTGGATGTGTAGATGCTTCATAAATAAAATAATTTTTTTAAGTTGTTTGTTTTAGAAAAATATCTCAATAACTATTGATCATTGTTTTGGTTCATGCATTATATTATCACAATTAGTTTTTTTCTTTATTATTATTATTTTGTTAAAGTCTTAAATATATGACTTTTCTAATGCTATCAGAAAGAGATTAAATAACCTACTTCTTGTTATTATTTATGTGCACTTGCCATATTTCTCTATCCTTTTTGCTTTTAACATGCATTCCAAATTAAAATGGATATATATATATATATATATATATATATATATATATATATATATATATATATATATATATATATATATATATATATATATATATATATATTATTGTAATTAATTTTAAGGAAGAAGAGACTATATGTTCAAAGATGAGATAAGATTTAGGGGTTTAAAACTTATAGAATACTTCTAAAATTTTGTTATGGTGGTGATAAAAAGTTAGAACATGATAGATACTGATAGTTCTGAGACTTACACCCTTTGAGACTCTTTGATAAATTAAAATAGCTATATTTTTTTAAACTTAATCCTTCTTAGATTTTTTTTTGAATAAATATAAAAAGCCCACAAAAAGTTAGTATTTATTTATGATATAAACAAAAAAAATGCATACTTGTTAGAGTAAAGTTTTAATTATTTTAGTCAAAAATTTCATGACACTCCATTAGATAGCCCAACTTAATCCCTTCGACCATTAGTTCTTTTTTATTGTTTGTGTGACTTTCACGATGTTAAAATTTAACGATCTTAGACTGAATAGATTAGGGATGTTGAAATATAGAATTTGGATATATATACTCAAAATCTAGATATTAAATTAATCATTTGAACATCTAATTACTATCTTGAAATTATATTATAGATATTGCATATGATTTTATGATTTATTACTTTCAAATTATATATATTGTTTTACCTCAGAAATATCAGTGTATTTGTAACTGCTATCTTTTCATAAATCTTGCAACAAGTAAAATGATGTTTTTGTTTTTATATTGAAATTATTTGTGTTTTTATATTGAAATTGATTGTGCTTAAATCTGCTCCACTAACCCTTTTGAATATTTTGTAAGAAACTTGGTTCTTGGTTAGAATCAGCTTCTATATTTTCAAATGAATTGGGCGTCTTCTGATTAATTTCAAGATCCATTAGACGATCATTCATTTGCTCTTGCTCAGCTTTAATTTGTTGAACTTCTAATTTTAGTTTTTTTTAATTCAGTCTTTAGCTCTACTAAAGAAGTTGAATTAGAAGATGATATGCTTGCCTCAGATTTTCTCTTAAATACTTCAGATAAGGAGTATATAGGAGGCTTGTAATTAAAATTTTCTAATTTATCTTTCTTCTTATCATTAAGAAGATCTATAATTTTATCACGAGTTGAATCATCTTCAACTTGTGCTAAAAGTTTAATTAATTGGTCCTTTTGCTCGTGGGTGAGGGTATACGCAGTCATATTTATTATATTTTTATAATAATCTATCTGGCAGGACTTTACCGATTTATTTATCGAGTTATCGATCGATGAGGATGAAGATGAAATATGTTCTTCTTCATCTTCTGATTCTATTTCAGAATCAGAGGATGTAAGTAAAAATTTTCATCAGGGTTTGTTTTAACCCTTCGTCAATCTGAAGTTCATTTAACTTCTTCTTGACAACGCATCTATTTGTGTAATGTCCTGTTCGGCCATATTTGTAACATTTTATTTCTATTATCTCTTTGGTTTTAGAACCAGAGGGACGAGAGTGCTTGTGTTTGTGTGTGAATTTATCACATTTTTTATGACATGATTTTTCACGTTTAGGAAAAACAATATTTCGTGCTTTTCCCTTGTGTTTTGAAGATAAAGGACGTACTTGAGGATCACAGTTGAATTGTTCACAGAATTCGCCATGCTATTTTCGCTCAAGTAGACGCTCTCTTTTCATTTGATCTTTTAATTTAAGATCAGAGCAAATTGCTAAACCAGTTTTAATACATGCAAAAATAAGATTTTCATATGTAAGAGTTTCATATGGGATGGTTCCATCGTAGAGGTGAAGAGAAACCTTAACCTTTTCAGCAAATAGATTGGGAAGGCCTTCAATGAATTTTTGCTTCTAGTGAAGGCTATCGGCATCATAAAGTGTCATGACGTGTGCTAGAAATATATCCTTATACAATCGAAAATGGGTTAAGGATGGACATCTTAATTTTTGGAGTAAGGAGGGAGTTTTTTCTCCTTGATCTCCAATGGATCCAACAAAATGATCTATAATTATTTGAAGAAGATTACAGACCAAATTTTCATTAGATTTTTTTTTGTTCTTTTGGAAGATCCTTAGTACTTAAGTCAATTTCACTAAGAAGGTCTTCTTTTTGAGGAATAGTGAGAAAATTATCCCACCATCCTTTCAGAGTTCCAGAGAATCCTGAAATGATGGCTCTAACGACAATATGAGGTTTTTCTTGATGTCTAGATTGAACAGCAGTAGTAAACATAAGCATTCGATGAAGGGTATGAATGATTTGATGTTCAGAAAGTCCATCAATATTCCATTCATATAAAGAATCTCCATCATAGGAATTTCCTATGAAATGAGTATCTTCCTCAAATAATAAATTAGGAGGTGTTGGTTTTTTATAATAATATTTTTCCAAATTTTTCTTGGGATAAGAAAGTTTTTGGATATCAAAAGGAGGATGAGGATCTTGTAATTCTTGAAAAAGATTTTGAACTTTTCAATATTACTTGATTAGTATCGCTTTAGTTGAGGATTCATTTGAATCTTCATCCGATTCTTGATATCTTATAGAACTCTACATACTTTTCACTTAAATTTAGAATCAAATTCTAAATTTCTTCAGAAGAGGGTCCTAACTTAAGAGCTGGTTTAGGAGGTGGTTGGATAAAAGGTTTCACAAATGGATTTATACTAGTAAAAGCTTTCTCTGAAGCTTTGTTATTTTCAGGGCTAGAAACCTTTTGTTTAAGCATCTGATCGATTTTAAACTCTAGGCTAAAAAGATGATCAGTGATTATTTGAAGTATAGTATTACTATAATTAAGTTGTTTAATTACAGTAATAAATTTCTTTAGAATTTGTGGATCAAAACTTATTTTTTTGAAGGCCGCTAATTCTAAAGGTTTATCATCCACCATTTTTACAACTGATGGAGGATAGGATGCTTCAATAATTTTTCCTTGCTCTGTTTGCCATTTTTTGGTAGTTAAAATAACTACTTGAGCAGATTGAGCATAATAACTACAAAACCATGCGACGAAAGGAATAGTAGCTTTGGCTTGACTATTCTTTCTCTCATTTATTCGAAATATAAATAATTTATTTTGAGATGTTGGTCTTGAGAAGTAAAACTTCTATACCAAGTATGAAAGTTATCATACTTTGGTTAGAAGTATTCTTTCAGAACAACCTCTCTAGTCTTAGAACTTATTGTGTAGCTCATTAAGACTAAAGTTCATTTCAGATGGAGTGAGAGATTGATTTTCTCTCACTGGATGATAAATATGATTTTTGTTTAAATGAAGGGCCTCAACCGATGGTTCAGGAGTGTGTGAACCATCCGATCTAGACTTCTCTGAGGTTTCAGAAGGGATAGAAATCCTAGAAAGTGTGATGGATCGATGAGGGTTGAATCTGACTTCAACATCGCCATTAGCTGTTTGAATTATCTGATCTACATCTTGATAAATGGAAGGTCTTGGTGTGACCACAGATGGTATAGGCCATGATTCTGGAAATACCATCTCATTCCATTTAATCACTCTGTTAGTAGCAATATGAGATGCTGACATATTTCTTTCGATCAGAGTTGTTCGTTCGGCTGGTTGAATGCAAACATCATCTTAACACATCATCTTGACACAGGGCCACAGATGATAATTTATACTTAATTTGTAAAGACCCACCGTCGGCTGCCTTTAACTACTGGCTAATTTTTTTAAAATATTTAGAAGGAATTATTCCTTCTTGTATACAATTTAAATCTGCTCCACTATCAACTAGAGCAGTTAAATTTGGTAAAATAAATTCTTTATTTATAATTAATTTAATGGAAATATACCATTTCTGGTTTATTGCCTTTTGAATATTTTGTAAGAAACCTGGTGTAAGTCTGGTATCAATGCCATGATGGGGTAAATCCCTAGGGAGGGGAAGGATGTTAGAGATTTTTTTTTCCATTTCACCATGCTTTGGATGAACCAGTACTTTATTCATTCCTCCCATGGGTTTATCCCGTCTTCGTCGCAAATGGCCATCCCTGTTGCGTGATGCTTGATAGGGTTATAAGTCCTGTTATTGTTGACTATCTAGGATAATTCTATGGTTGAGGTTTATATTCCCGTCTTCATCGTAAATGGACGTAAATCCCTATTACGTGATGCTTGAAAGGGTTGTAAGTCTTATTTTTGTTGACTGTCTGGGAAGATAATTCTTTAATAGAGGTTTATACTTAGTTTATTTTATCCTCATGTGGTGATTTGTTTCAAACTCTCCCTGCATCATCTTCCTCTCTCCCTTTTTCCCCTTTTGGTTATATGGCTTCTACTTCTTCTAAAGTAACTTCTAATCTAACGATTAAGAGAAATAATAATTTAATCAAGAACTCTGAAATGGCAGAGTTCCCCTTGAATGAAGAAGACCTAAATAGATGGACTCTCCCCAAAATTGATAAAACTATCATTTATCAATTTGGAACTTTTGATTTTAAGGGAAAATCTTTTTTTGAACTAACCATTCTTGTAGATCAAATGGATAAAATCATTTATCTACTAATGTTTGAAGATCTGCATAAATATATGCAAGACTTTAAATATATTTATATAGGGATGATACATATAGCATTCAAATCTTTAACCCTTAAAGGTTTAAATGCTTATTTTAACTAAGAGAGATGAGATGCCTTCACTGGCTCAATCCTAATGAGTGTTGTAGAGACTAGCTGTATCATGGATTTAGTTCAACACCTTTCCCAATCCAGTTTATCTCTTTCGATATAAATCTTTTGAAGCTCTAAAATTTCATTTACAACTTTATGGTTATGATTTCTTTGGTTATGAAACTATTGCTTTAATTTTTGAATTCAATTTTGAGTTTTAAATACTCTAAATCCTAGAGTTGGAAAAGCTCAACAGTGAACTACTCGATTGAAACAAATCTGTTAGCATCCATGTTGCTACTAATTAAATGGAATGAGGTGGTATTTCTAGAATCATGGACTATCATCTACATCGCAAGACCTTCCATTATCAAGATGTAGATCGAGATAATTCAACGGTGATGGATGTATAAGTCGATTCAACCTCCGATCCATCACACTTCCTAGGGTTTCTATCATACAAACCTCAAAAGTCTAGATGGTTACACTCACGAACCATCGATCGAGGCCCTTGCTAACATAAATCATATCTATCATCCGGTGAGAGAAAATCAATCTCCCACTCCATGAAATGAACTTTAGTCTTAATGAGCTACACAATGGTTCTAAGACTAGAGGTTGTTACGAAGAAAACTTCCAACCAAAGTATGATAACTTTCCTACTTGGTATAGAATTTTACTTCTATAGAACGTTTTGAGATATGAGAATTTCAAATGAGAGAAAGAAATAGTCAAGCCAAAGCAACTATTCTATTCATCATAGTTTTGCGATTCTTATGCAATCGCTCAAGTTGCTATTTTAACTTCCAAAAAATGAGCAAGAAAAAATAATTGAACCATCTTATCCTCCATCGGTTGTAAAATGGTGGATGATAAACCTTTAGAATAGCGCCTCGGAAAAATAAGTTCGATCCACAAATTCTAAAGAAATTTATTCGTAATTGCGACTTAGTTATAGTAATAGTATACTTTAATCACTTATCATCTTTTAGCCAGAGTCTAAATTGATCGATGCTTAAATAAAGGTTTACGAAACTAGATAAGCCAGAGAAAGCTTTACAAGTATAAACCATTTGTGAAACCTTTATTGACCACCTCCTAAACTTCCTCTTAAGTTTGGACCTTCTTCTGAAGACATTCAGAATTTGATTCTAAATTTAAGTGAAAAGTATGTAGGAGCTCTTAAAGATATCAGTCAATTGAAGATTCAAATGAATCCCTGGCGATCTTGATCAACCAAATAATATTGAAAAGTTCAAAACCTTTTCAAGAATTACAAGATCCCATCCTTCTTTTGATGTCCAAAACTTTCTTATCCAAGAAAAATGTGGAAAACATTAGTAAAAAACCAACACCTCGTGATTTATTATTTAAGGAAGATACTCATTTTGTAGAAATTCCAATGTAGATTATTATGAATGGAATATTGATGAACTTTCTGAACATCAAATCATTTGTATCCTTCATCGAATGCTTATGTTTGCTACTGCTGTTTAATCTAGGCATCAAGAAAAACCTCATATTATCGTTAAAGCCATCATTTCAAGAATCTCTGGAACTCTGAAAGGATGGTGAGATAATTTTCTCACTATTCCTCAAAAGGAAGACCTCCTTAGCGAAATTGGCTTAAGTACTAAGGATCTTCCAAAGAGCGACAAAAACCAATGAAAATTGTCTATAATCTTCTTCAAACAATTATAGATCACTCTTTGGATCCATTGGAGATCAAGGAGAAAAACTCTTTACTCCAAAATTAAGTTGTCCATCCTTAACCCATTTTTGATGGTACAAGGATATATTTCTAACATGACACTTTATGATGCGATAGCCTTCATTGGAAGCAAAATTCATTGAAGGCCTTATCTATTCTTTGAAAAGGTTAAGGTTTCTCTTTCTTTGATGGAACCATCCCATATGAAACCCTTACATATCAAAACCTTATTTGCATGTATTAAAACTGGTTTAGCAATCCTCGATCTTAAATTAAAGATCAAATGAAAAGAAGCGTCTACTTGAGTGAAAGTAGCTTGGAAAATTCTACGAACAACTTAACTGTGATCCTCAGGTATTTCCTTTATCTTCTAAACACAAGGGAAAAACATGAAATACTATTTTTCCTAAACGTGAAAAATCACATCATAAAAAATGTGATAAATTCATGCACAAACACAGGCATTCTCATCCCTCTGGTTCTAAACCAAAGAGATAAGAGAAATAAAATGTTACAAATGTGGGACATTTTATGCTAACAAATGCATTTGTAGAAGAAGTTAAATAATTTCGATTGTGAAGGTTAAAACAAAACGATGAAAATTCTACGTCTGATTAAATAGAATCAAGATGAAAGAACATATTTTATCTTTATCCTCATCAGATTGATAAACGATAAATCTAAGCGTGCAAGTCCTATCACATAGATTATTATAAAATATAATAAATATGACAGGTGTACACTTACGAGCAAAAGACCAATTAATTAAACTTTTTAGTACAAGTTGAAGATGATTCAACTCTGATAAAATTATCGATCTTCTTAATGATAAGAAGAAAGAAAACTAAAAATATAAATACATGAAGTATTTAAGAGAAAATGAGGAGACATCATCTTTAAATTGACTTCTTTGCGCTAAAGGCGAATTAAACTAAAATTAAGTTCAATTAAATTAAAGCAGAAAATGAATGGTCATCTAATGGAACTTGAAATTAATCAGAAGACGCCCAATTCATTTGAAAATATAAAAGTCGATTCTAATCAAGAACCAGGTTTCTTACAAAATATTCAAAAGGCAATATACCAGAAATGATATATTTTTATTAAATTAATTATAAATAAAGAATTTATTTTACCAAATTTAACTACTCTAGTTGATAGTGGAGCAGATTTAAATTGTATACAAGAAGGAATAATTCCTTCTAAATATTTTGAAAAAACTAGCGATTAAAGGCATGGCGGTGAGTCTTTTAATTAAGTATAAATTATCATCGTGGTGTCAAGATGATGTTTGTATTCAAATACCTTTTATTTTAGTCAAAATTTAACACAACACATTATTTTAGAACTCCTTTTCTTTCTCAAGAGAAATTATGAAAAATCTTAATACAATTAAAGTGTATTGATATTGACCATGTTCTGATCGACGAACCATACTATTTTGTATAGCAAATGTGTTATACAAAAATCTTTCATCAAAGTGAATGTCGACTCCATTCCAAGAGAAAAAAATATATTTTATCCTCCACTAATTTGATAAAATTGGCATAAATTATTAGTTATGTAAGCTATGATGAAAGTCTTCCACCTTCTCAAAGCGAAGATTAGTGGATGTTCATCATGAACAGATATTATACTTAATTTGTGAAACCTCAGATGATAGTTTAATTATGATAGCCATTATTTTGAGAAGAAAAGTAATTCTCAAAAGAATGTGTGTCAAATTTTTGACTAAAATAAAAGACATTTGAATACAAACATCATCTTGACATAAGGCCACAGATGATAATTTATACTTAATTTGAAAGGAATCACCATATTTAGCTGCAGTTTTTTCAAAATATTTAGAAGGAATTATTCATTCTTGTATACAATTTAAATCTGCTCCACTATCAACTAGAGTAGTTAAATTTGATAAAATAAATTCTTTATTTATAATTAATTTAATGGAAACATACCATTTCTGGTATATTGCCTTTTGAATATTTTGTAAAAAACCTGGTTCTCAATTAGAATCAGCTTCTATATTTTCAAATGAATTAGGCATCTTTTGATTAATCTCAAAATTCATCAGACGACCATTCATTTGTTCTTACTCAGCTTTCATTTGCTGAACCTCTACTTTTAATTTCTTTAATTCAGTCTTTTGTTCAGATAAAAATGCTGAATTAGAAGATGAATAACTTGCCTCAGATTTTTTCTTAAATACTTCTGATAATGAGTATATAGGAGGCTTGTAATTAAATTTTTCTAGTTTATCTTTCTTCTTGTCATTAAGAAGATTGATAATTTTATCATGAGTTGAATCATCTTCAACTTGTGCTAAAGTTTAATTAATCCTTTTTTATCGTGGGTCGTATCTGAGCATATATTTATATTTTATAATAATCTGTCATTTGTGACAATAGTTAGATTTATCGGTTATCATTCGATGAGGATGAAGATGAAATATGATCTTCTTCATCTTGATTTTCTTTATCGACGTAAGCAGAATTTTCGTGGTTTGTTTTAACCCTTCTTGTCAAGTTCATTTAACTTCTTCTTGATAGTGCATTTGTTAGCGTAATGACCTGTACGGCCACATTTGTGACATTTTATTTTCTTGTCTCTTTAGTTTAAGAACCAGAGGGATGAGAGTGCCTGTGTTTGTGCATGAATTTATCACTTTTTTTATGACATGCTTTGTTATGCTTAGGAAAAATAGTTTTTCGTATTTTTCCCTTATGTTTAGAAGAGAAAGGAAAATGATCTATAATTATTAGAAGAAGATTATAGAGTGAATTTTCATTAGGTTTTTGCTGTTCTTTTGGAAGATCCTTAGTACTTAAGTCAATTTACTGAGGTCTTCCTAAAGTGAAATTATCCCACCATCCTTTGAGTTCTAGAGAATCACGAAATGATGGCTCCTTAATATGAGATTTTGCTTGATGTTTTGGTTTGAACAGAGTAAACATAAGCATTGATGAAGGGTATGAATGATTTAATGTTGACCAACAATATTCCATTCATAAAGAATCTCCATCATAGAATTTCTATGAAATGAGTATCTTCCTCAATAATATCGAGGTGTTGGTTTTTATAATAATATTTTTCAAATTTTCTTGGGATAAGAAAGTTTTGGATATCAAAGGAGGATGAGGATCTTATAATTCTTGAAAAAGGTTTTGAACTTTTCAATATTACTGATTGATTAGTATCTTTAGTTAATTCATTTGAATCTTCATCCGATTATTTGATATCTTATACTATTTTTCACTTAAATTTAGAATCAAATTCTAAATTTCTTAAGAGGTCTACAGAAATTTTGGTTTAGGTGGTTGGATAAAGGTTTCACAAATGAGTTTATACTAGTAAAATTTCTCGCTTTGTTATTTTAGCTAGAAACTTTGTTTAAGCATCGATCGATTTTAAACTTAGGCTAAAAGATGATCGATTATTTGAAATTATCTTTATTACTATAATTAAAATTTGTTTAATTAAGAATAAATTCCTTTAAATTTGTGGATGAAACTTATTTTTTAAAATTCTAAAGGTTTATCATCACCATTTTACAATGATGGAGGATAGGATGCTTAGAAATTCAATACCATTAATTATTATAAGAAGCATTAAATATATTATGGCAAAATCTTATTTGGTTTGAAATAATTTGATTTTTGGCTCGAAAATAACCCATTTTTAAAATTAATCATTTAAATATTTTAGAGATGATTGAATTGTTGTCAATAGTATTTGAGAACATAAGAACATTCATACAAAAGAAAGAAAGAGAGACCACTTGTAACTAATTACAAACAAAGTTTTAAAATGGACTAGATATCCAATTCCTAATAAAAGGGATTTATTAAATAGATTGCATATTGCAAAAATATTTTCCAAATTTGATTTAAAATCAGGATATTGGCAGATCCAGATAAAAGAATTGGATTGCGATAAAATAGCATTTACGGTCTTTGGACATTACAATTGAGCGTAATGCCCTTTGGTTTAAAAAATACACCTTTGAATTTGGATATCATGAATAATATATTTAAAGATTATTTTAAATATATTTTAGTCTATATTCATGATGTTCTTGTGTTCTCAATCTATTGATGAACACTTTAATCATCTAAAATATTTAAATGGTTAATTTTAAAAAATGGGTTAGTTATTTCTGAGCCAAAAATCAAATTATTTTAAACTGAAATAAGATTTTTAGGCCATAATATATCCAATGCTTCTATTATACCAATTAGTAGAAGTATTGAATTTGCTAACAGATTTTTGGTTATCATTTTAGATAAAAACCAGCTACATCGGTTCTTAGGAGCTCTCGATTATGTAGCTGATTTCTATCAAAATCTTGCCAAAGATGCAGCCCCACTCTTTGATATATTAAAAAAGAATCCCCCTCCATGGTCTGATACTCATACCATGGCAGTGCATAAAATTAAAGAAAGGGTTCAAAACCTTCTCTATCTTAATCTTGCAGACCCTACTAGTTTCAAAATTGTTGAAACAGATGCCTCATAAGTATGGATATCCAAAAGCGGGAAATTCTAAAGAAGAATAGTTGCTTTTATTTCGGTAGATGGAATCCTACTCAAAAGTATTCCATTATCAAAAAAGATGCTTTTGGTGATTAAGTGCATCAAAATTTCAAGATGATTTACTTAATCGGTATTTTTTCTTATTGAATGTTCCTCAATCAAATACATCATTCAACAGATGTCAAAATTTAGTTTCAAAATAAATTTTTTTGCATCATGGTATCATCTTTGTCTTATTTTGACGAATTCATCAAAGGTAATGAAAATTCTCTTCACGATTTTGATTTTGTGAATTCTTACAAGAATCGGTGGATCACCACATGGAAGAATGACCACTCTTAGAGAAGTCCTTCTTTCACGGAGGTCACATTTGTAAATGGCTCTTGATTGGTCAATTCAATTGGCATGATCAATTTGTAAACTTATCTTTTCGTACTTCTCTTCAACTATGGTTGAAAAAGGTGAACCCTAAAAAAGGCGCAACACCATCCCAAAAGATGTCATTTGAACCTTTTATTTCTAACGAAATAAAATAGAATATTCTTAAAATTAATCTCTCAGATTATTCACACTTCTTAGGGTTTCTATCCCTTCTGAAACCTCAGAGAAGTCTAGATCGGATGGTTCACACACTGAACCATCTGAGGCCCTTGCCTACAAATCATATCTATCATCCGTGAGAGAAAATCAATCTCCCATCAAATGAACTTTAGTCTTAATGAGCTACACAATAGGTTCTAAGACTAGAGGTTATTCAAAGAATACTTGACCAAAGTATGATAATTTTGTACTTGGTATAGAAGTTTTACATCTATGAACAATGTTTCGAGATATCGAGCTATATTTTGAAAAATGAGAAAGAAATAGTCAAACCAAAGCAATTATTCCTTTCACCATGGTTTTGCGGCTTGCTCAATCACTCAAGTTATTTATAACAAAAAAATGGCAAACGAGCAAGGAAAATAATTGAAGCATCTTATCCTCCATCATTTGTAAAATGGTGGATGATAAACCTTAGAATTAGCATCAAAAAAAATAAGTTCTGATCCACAAAATCTAATGGAATTTATATCTATAATTAAACAGCTTAATTATAGTAATAGTATACTTCAAATAATCACTGATCATCTTTGTTAGTCTAAAGTCTAAAATTGATCATATGCTTAAACAAAAGGTTTCTAGCAAAAAAAGAGAAAACTTCTTAGTATAAACCCATTTGTGAAACCTTTTATTCAGCCACCTCCTAAACTTCCTCTTAAGTTTGGACCTTCTTCTGAAGTCATTCAAAATTTGATTCTAAATTTAAGTGAAAAGTATGTAGGAGCTCTTGAAGATATCAGTCAATCGGAGGAAGATTCAAATGAATCCTCAACTGAAACTGATACTGATCAACCAAGTAATATTGAAAAAGTTCAAAACATTTTTTAAGAATTACAAGATCCTCATCCTCCTTTTGATATCCAAAAACTTTCTTATCCCAAGAAAAATTTGGAAAAATATTATTATAAAAAAACCTCCGATTTATTATTTAAGGAAGATACTCATTTGTAGGAAATTTCTATGATGAAGATTCTTTATATGAATGGAATATTGATGGACTTTCAACATCAAATAATTCATACCCTTCATCGGATGCTTATGTTTGCTACTGCTGTTCAATCTAAACATCAAGCAAAACCTCATATTATCGCTCGAGCCATCATTTCAAGATTCTCTGGAATTCTGAAAGGATGGTGGGATAATTTTCTCACCGTTCCTCAAAAGGAAGGCCTCCTTAGCGAAATTGACTTAAGTACTAAGGATATTTCAAAAGAACAGCAAAAACTTAATGAAAATTCAGTTATAATCTTCTTTAAATAATTATAGATCATTTTGCTGGATCCATTGGAGATCAAGGAGAAAAAACTCGCTCCTTACTCCAAAAATTAAGATGTCCACCCTTAACCCATTTTTGATGGTACAATGATATATTTCTAGCACGCGTCATGACACTTTATGATGCATAGCCTTCTTTGAAGCAAAAAATTCATTGATCCAATCTATTTTTTCAAAGGTTAAGGTTTCTCTTCATCTTTACCATGGAACCATCCCATATGAAACCCTTACATATGGAAACCTTATTTCTACATGTATTAAAATTGGTTTAGCAATCTGCTCTAATCTTAAATTAATAGATCAAATGAAAAGAGAGCATCTACTTGAGAGAAAATAGCTTAGCGAATTCTGTGAACAATTCAACTGTGATCCTCAGGTATGTCCTTTATCTTCTAAACACAAGGGAAAACACGAAAAACTATTTTTCCTAAGCATTAAAAATCACGTCATAAAAAATGTGACAAATTCACACACAAACACAGGCACTCTCGTCCCTCTGGTTCTAAAACCAAAGAGACAAGAGAAATAAAATGTTACAAATGTGGTCGTACAGGTAATTACGCTAACAAATGCACTATCAAGAAGAAGTTAATTGAACTTTAGATTGACGAAGGGTTAAAACAAACCCTGATGAAAATTTTTCTTACGTCCTCTAATTCTGAAAGAGAATCAGAAGATGAAGAAGATCATTTTTTATCTTCATCATCATCAGATTTTGATAAATTTGATAAATCTAACTGTTGCAAGTCTTGTCAATAGATAGATTATTATAAAAATATAATAAATATGGCAGTGCAGATGCTCACCCATGAGCAAAAGGACCAATTAATAAAACTTTTAGCACAAGTTGAAGATGATTTAACTTCATTGATAAAATTATCGATCTTCTTAATGACAAGAAGAAAGATAAACTAGAAAAATTTAATTACAAGCCTCCTATATACTCCTTATCGGTATTTAAAAAAATCGAGGCAAGTTCTTGACTTCTAATTCAACTTCTTTATAAAATAAAAGCGAATTAAAGAAATTAAAAGTAGAGGTTCAGCAAATGAAAGCTAAGCAAGAACAAATGAATGAATGGTCATTGAATCTTAAGATTAAAGATGCCTAATTCATTTGAAAATATTGAAACCGATTCTAATCAAGAACCAAGTTTCTTACAAAATATTCAAAAGGTAATATACCAGAAATGGTATGTTTCCATTAAATTAATTATAAATAAAGAATTTATTTTACCAAATTTAACTACTCTAGTTGATAGTGGAGCAGATTTAAATTGCATACAAGAAGAAATAATTTCTTCTAAATATTTTGAAAACTAGCCCTGGTTAAAGGCGATAGCGGTGAGTCCTTACAAATTACATATAAACTATCATCATGGCTGTGATGTTTGTATTCAAATATGCTTTTTATTTTAGTCAAAATTTGACACAACACATTATTTTGGGAACTCCTTTTCTTCTCAAAATAATCCACTAGAATTGATGATACTAGAATTCAGTATTTTCTTTGGGATAAAGAAATCACATTCCCTTATATCACCAATCCTAAAGAAATTATTATAAATGAAATGAATAGGCTTAATAATATGTCTATGCATATAAATTATTTACAAGAAGAAATTGTTAGTTTAACTATTAAACAATAAATTTCTTCCCCAAAATTAAATGAAAAAAATTCAAAATTGTCACCAAAAATCCCAAAAGGAAGTTTGTTGTGACAACCCAATTGCTTTATGGGAAAGAAAGACCGATATAGTGGATCTCCCGAACATTAATAATTTCAATGAACGAGATATTCCCACTAAGGCTCATCCTTGTCAAATGAACGAGCACTACCTTGCTTTCTTGGGATAAGAAAGTTTTTGTATATCAAAAGGAGGATGAGGATCTTGTAATTCTTCAAAAAGGTTTTGAACTTTTTCAATATTACTTGATTGATCAATATCAGTTTCGGTTGAGGATTCATTTGAATCTTCCTCCGATTGACTAATATCTTTAAGAACTCCTAAATACTTTTCACTTAAATTTAGAATCAAATTCTGAATTTCTTCAAAAGAGGGTCCAAACTTAGAGCATTTAGGAGGTGGTTGGATAAAGGTTTCACAAATGGGTTTTATCTGTGACTTTCTTAAGCTTTCCTAGTTTCAAGGATAGAAACCTTTGTTTAAGCATCGATCGATTTTAGACTAAAAAAGATGATCGGTAATTTGAAGTACATTATTACTATAATTAAGTTATTTAATTCTGATAATAAATTCCTTTAGAATTTGTGGATCGAACTTATTTTTCCAAAGTAGCTAATTCAAGATTTATCATCCACCATTTTCGATGGAGGATAAGATGCTTCAATTATTTTTCCTTGCTCTGTTTGCCATTTGGTAGTTAAAATTAGAACGAGGTTGAGCATAGTAGCTCAAAACCATGCGACGAAAGGAATAATTGCTTTGGCTTGACTATTTCTTTCTCTCATTTTTTTGAAATTTAGCTCTGATATCTCAAAATGTTGTTCTATAAGTAAAACTTCTATACCAAGTACAAAAGTTATCATACTTTGGTTGGAAGTATTCCTTCAAAACAACCTCTAGTCTATTGTGTAGCTCATTAAAAGACTAAAGTTCATTTCAGATGGAGTGGGAGATTGATTTTCTCTCACTAGATGATAGATATAATTTCTATTTAGGCGAAGGGCCTCGACCGATGGTTCAGGAGTGTGTGAACTATCCGATCTAGACTTCTCTGAGGTTTCAGAAGGGATAGAAATCCTAGGAAGTGTGATGGATCAACGAGGGTTGAATCTGACTTGAACATTGCCATCAGCTGTTTGAATTATCTGATCTACATCTTGATTAATGGAAGGTCTTGGTGTGACCGTAGATGGTGTAGTCCATGATTTTGAAAATACCACCTCACTCCATTTAATCACTCTGTTAGTAGCAATATGGGATGCTAACAGATTTGTTTCGATCAGAGTTGTTCGTTCGGCTGGTTGAATAGAAGCCGAGATTCAACATAAGGAACATCTCAAAAAGATCTACAAAAATTAACTCGCCAAGGTGTTTAATCACCCTATCTATATCTGCGACAGTGGTGAGTCTTCTGACGGTGTCGATGTGGAATCCACTGGAGAAACTTAAATTCATAAAGCAAACCCACCAGAAGAAATAATTGCTACTATCCAAAGTAGCCACATCATTATCTCCACGAGAATCAACTTTACACTTCATAAAGCGGTCCCACCAGAGAAATAATTGCTACTTTCCAAAAGTAACCGCTTATCTTCACCAGCAAGGAACCTACTTTACAACTCATAAAGTGGGCCCACCAACCAAAATAATTGCTACTTTCCAAAAAGTAGCCACATTATTGACAGAAATAATTCTATCTAATAATTGTACCGTTGCTTAGCTTCTAAGCAACATTTCTCTTTTATTTGGGATAAAGAAATCACATTCCATTTTATCATCAATCGTGAAGAAATTATCATAAATGAAATGAATAGGCTTAATAATAAGTCTATGCATATAAATTATTTACAAGAAGAAATTGGTTATTTATTGAATAATCAGAGGGATTAATTTCAAGAATATTCTGTTTTATTTCTTTAAAGAAATAAACAAATTCTTGTCTGATGACATCTTTTAGGGATGGTGTCCCTTTTCCCCTTTTAATGGCTTCTACTTCTTAAGAACTTCTAATCTAACAATTAGAGAAATAATAATTTAATCAAGAACTCAAATGGCGAGTTCCCTTGAATGAAGAAAGACCTAAATAGATGGTCTCTCCCAAAATTGATAAAACTATCATTTATAAATTTAGAACTTTTGATTTTAAGAGAAAATGTTCTGAAATAGAGAACAAACCATTATCAGTAGATCAAAATGGATAAAACCATTTATCTACTAAAAAAGATCTGCATAAATATATGCAAGACTTTAAATATATTCATATAGGATGATAGAGCATTCAAACCTTTAACCCTTAAAGGTCTAAATGCTTCTATTTTAGCAAGCAAGAGATGAGATGCCTTCATGGGCTCAATCTAATGAGTGTTGTAGAGACCTATGTCATGGGCCAATTTATTTCAACACCTTTCCAACTGAGTTTATCTCTTTCTGATATATGCTCTAAAATTATATTTGCTTTTATGGTTATGATTTCTTCCTTCTAAAACTATTGCTTTAATTTTAGAATTCATTTTGAGTTTTAAATACTCTAAATCCTAGAGAAAGTCGCTCAACCAAAAACCTCGATTGAAACAAATCTGTTAATCCCATATCTACAAGAGAGTGATTAATGAGGTGGTATTTCGAGTCATGGACTATACCATCATCGCACCAAGACCTTCCATTAATCATGTAGATGAGTAATTCAAACATGGCGATGTTGAAGTCGATTCAACCCCATGATCCATCACACTTCCTGGGTTTCTATCCCTTCAAACCAGAGTCAGATCGGATGGTTCACACACTGAACCATCTGAGGCCCTTCGCCAAATAAAATCATATCTATCATCTAGTGAGAGAAAATCAATCCCCACTCCATCTAAATGAACTTTAGTCTTAATACACAATAGTTCTAAGACTAGAGGTTGTTCTCAAGGAATACTTCCCAAAGTATGATAACTTTCATACTTGGTATAAAAGTTTTACTTATAAAACAACATGTCTAAATAAATGATTTATATTTCAAAATGAGAGAAAGAAATAGTCAAGCCAAAGCAACTATTCCTTTTAGGTTTTGCATACTATTTCAATCGCTCAAGTTGCTATTTTAACTACAAAAAATGGCAAAAGATAAGGAAAAATAATTGAAGCATCTTATCCTCCAGTAAAATGGTGGATGATAAACCTTTAGAATTAACTTCCTCCAAAAAAATAAGTTTCGATCCATAAATTCTAAAGGAATTTATTACTGTAATTAAACAACTTAATTATAGTAATAATATACTTCAAATAATCACTGATCATCTTTTTAGCCTAGAGTCTAAAATTGATCAAATGCTTAAACAAAAGGTTTCTAGCCCAAAACTAGCAAAGCTTCAGAGAAAGCTTCTACTAGTATAAACCCATTTGTGAAACCTTTATTCCAACCACCTCCTAAACTTCCTCTTAAGTTTGGACCCTCTCAAGATACATTCAATTTGATTCTAAATTTAAGTGAAAAGTATGTAGAGCTCTTAAGATATCAAATAAATCGATGAAGATTCAAATGAATCCTCAACCAAAATTGATCGATCAATCAAGTAATATTGAAAAGTTCAAAACCTTTTCAAGAATTACAAGATCCTCATCCTCCTTTTGATATCCAAAAACTTTCTTATCCCAAGAAAAATTTGGAAAAATATTGTTATAAAAAACCAACACCTCCTAATTTATTATTTGAGGAAGATACTCATTTCGTCAGAAATTCCTATGATGGAGATTCTTTATATGAATGGAATATTGATGGACTTTCTGAACATCAAATCATTCATACCCTTCATCGAATGCTTATGTTTATACATGCTCAATCTGACATCAAGCAAAACCTCATATGTTCGAGCCATTTCAAGATTCTCGGAACTCAAAGGATGGTGGGATAATTTTCTCACTGTTCCTCAAAAAGACCCTCCTAAATTGACTTAAGTACTAAGGATCTTCCAAAAGAACAAGAAAAACCTAATGAAAATTTGGTCTATAATCTTCTTCAAATAATTATAGATCATTTTGCTAGATCCATTGGAGATCAAGGAGAAAAAACTCGCTCCTTACTCCAAAAATTAAGATGTCCATCCTTAACCCATTTTTGATGGTACAAGGATATATTTCTAGCACGCATCATGACACTTTATGATGCCAATAGCCTTCACTGGAAGCAAAAATTCATTGAAGGCCTTCCAATCTATTTGCTAAAAAGGTTAAGGTTTCTCTCTTCTTTATGATGGAACCATCCCATATGAAACTTACATATGGAAACCTTATTTCGCATGTATTAAAACTGGTTTAGTGCTCGATCTTAAATTAAAAGATCAAATGAAAAGAGAACGCCTACTTGAAAAATAGCTTAAAATTGTGAATAATTCAACTGATCCTCGTGTACATCCTTTATCTTCAAACAAGGGAAAATGAAAACTATTTTTCCTAAAAAATCACGTCATAAAAAATGTGACAAATTCATAAACACAAGCACTCATCCCTCTGTTCTAAAACCAAAGAGACAAGAGAAAATAAAATGTTACAAATGTGTGGCAGGACATGCTAACAAATACACTATCAAGAAGAAGTTAAATGAACTTTGAGAAGGTTAAAACAAACCCGATGAAAATTCTCTTACATCCGATTCAAAGAGAATCAAGAAGAAGAAGAACATATTTCATCTTCATCCTCATCGATTTGATAAATGATAAATCTAATTGCAAGTCACAACAGATAGATTATTATAAAAATATAATAAATATGACATCTCAGATGCCACCCAAGCAAAAGACCAATTAATTAAACTTTTAGCACAAGTTGAAGATGATTCAACTCGTGATAAAATTATCGATCTTCTTAATGATAAGAAGAAAGATAAATAGAAAATTTAATTACAAGCCTCTATATACTCTTATCGAAGTATTTAAGAAAAAATTTGAGGCAGTTCATCATCTTCTAATTCTTTAAAGCTAAAGACCTAAAGAAACTAAAATTAGAAGTTAAATTAAATTAAAGCGAAGAGCAAATGAATGGTCATTTGATAAATCTTGAAATTAATTAATGCCCAATTCATTTGAAAATATGTTTCTAATCAAGAAACTGTTTCTTACAAAATATTCAAAAGGCAATATACCATAAATGGTATATTTCCATTAAATTAATTATAAATAAAGAATTTATTTTACCAAATTTAACTACTAGTTGATAGTGGAGCAGATTTAAATTGTATACAAGAAGGAATAATTCCTTCTAAATATTTTCAAAAAACTAGCAAAAAGGCGACTTGAGTCTTACAAATTAAGTATAAATTATCATGTGTCAAGATGATGTTTGTATTCAAATGCTTTTATTTTAGTCAACATTTGACACAACACATTATTTTATGAACTCCTTTTCTTCTTAAAATAATGCCTATCACTAGAATTGATGATATTGGAATTCAGCGTCTTCTTTGGGATAAAGAAATCACATTCGATTTTATCACCAATCTTAAAGAAATTATCATAAATGAAATTAATAGGCTTAATAATAAGTTTATGCATATAAATTATTTACAAGAAGAAATTGCTAGTTTAACTTTAACAACAAATTTCTTCCCAAAATTAAAAGAAAAAAATTCAAAATTGCCACCAAAATTCCAAAAGGAAGTTTGTGGTGACAACCCAATTGCTTTCGGGAAAGAAAGACTCATGTAGGATCTCCATACATTGATAATTTCAATGAACGACATTCACTAAGCTCATCCTTGTCAAATGAACGAGCACTACCTTGCTTTATGCAAAGAAGAGATTGCTGATTTATTAAAGAAAGGAATAATTTGGCAATCCTACTCTTGAGCTGTACCGCATTCTATGTTATGAATTCAGAAAAGAAAGAGGGAGACCGACTTGTAATTAATTACAAGCTAAACAAAGTTTTAAAATGGCATATCCAATTCCTAATAAAAGGATTTATTAAATAGATTGCATAATGCAAAAATATTTTCCAAATTTGATTTAAAATCGATATTGAGATCTAGATAAAAGAATGGATCTTATAAAAGCATTTACGGTTCTTTGGACATTAAATGGAACGTAATGCCCTTTGGTTTAAAAATGCACCTTCTGAATTTCAATATATCATGAATAATATATTTAAAGATTATTTTAAATATATTTTAGTCTATATTGATGATGTTCTTGTGTTCTCAAATACTATTGATGAACACTTCAACCATCAAAAAATATTTAAATGGTTAATTTTAAAAAATGGATTAGTTATTTCAAAAAAATCAAATTATTTCAAATCAAATAAGATTTTAGGCCATAATATATCCAATGCTTCTATTATACCAATTAATAGAAGTATTGAATTTGCTAACAAATTTCGATATCATTTTAGATAAAACCATGTTCTTAGGAGCTCAATTATATCGATTTCTATCAAAATCTTGCCAAAGATGCACCCCACTCTTTGACAGATTAAAAGAATCCCCACCATGGTCTCGATACTCATACCATGAAAAAATTAAAGAAAGGGTTCAAAACCTTCCTCTTAATCTTATGGACCCTACTAGTTTCAAAATTGTTGAAATTGATGCCTCCGATAGGGCTATGGAGGTATCTTAAAGCAAAAGAATTCTAAAGAAGAATTAGTTTGTTTTATGGTAAATGGAATCCTACTCAAAGAAAAGTATTCCATTATCAAAAGAAATGCTTTCGCGGATTAAGTGCATCTCAAAATTTCAAGATGATTTACTTAATCAACATTTTCTCCTTCATTAATGCTCCTCACCAAATACATCATTGAACAAGATGTCAAAATTTAGTTTCAAAACAAATTTTTGCATCATCGCAATTGCTTGATTTTGATCGACATTCATTAAAGGTAATGAAAATTCTCTTCCTGATTTTCTGACCCATGAATTCTTGCAGGGACGATCAGGGGTGGATCACCCCGCATGGAAGAATGACCACTCCTAACCGAGGAAGTCCTTCTTTTCATGGAGGTCATGGCCATGGCCGCTCTAATGGCAAAGATCCGAATTCAATAATTGGCATGATCATTTAAAAACTTATCTTTATGGTACTTCCTCTTCAACTACGGTTGAAAAGGGTGAACCTCTAAAAGTGCAACACCATCCCTAAAAGATGTCGTTGCACAAGAACCTATTTATTTCTCTAAAGAAATAAAATAGAATATTATTGAAATTAATCCCTCTGATTATTCAATAAATAATCCGTGGGCCTTATTTGAAAGATATTTGGGAAACAATCCTTTCCCATTTGAATCTAATCTCAAGAGAGAATTATGAAAAAAATCTTAATACAATTAAAGTGTATTGAGATTAACCATGTTTGTGATCAGATGAACCATACTATTTTGTATAGCAAATGCGTTATACAAAAAATCTTTCATCAAAGTGAATGGGGTCTGACTCCATTCCAAGAAAAAAAATGTATTTTTATCCTCCACTAATTTACAGTACAAAATTGGCATAAATTATTGGTGTTATGTGCAAGCTATGATGAAAGCCTTCTTCCTTCTCAACGAAGGCATTCATGGATGTTCATCATGAACAAAGATATTATCAACAAAGAACTTCGGCATGGTTCTTGAGATGGTGGAACTATTTTGGAGCGTAATTAAATATTCTTCCGATCCAATCAAAGAAGTCTTTAATGAATGGATGGAAGGCCCCAAAATGAGGCTATTAATCCTAGAAAATGATTCAAGGGCAAAATCTTGCTCATTTCTTCATAGCCAAATTCCATGGATGGAGGGGAGCGTTATTCTGGAAGGATCCATTTAATGTGGTCCTTCAAAGATAATTTTACTAAAATGGTGGAATTCAATCAACATTGAGGATAAGCAAATTAAAGCCATTATTAAAGCTTATTAAATTAAGATCCCTCAAAAACTATGATTTTGAGCTATCGAGATGAGGTACTACAAAATATCAAAAGATGTTATCCTCATGAGACCGAGCTTCAACATAAGGAGCGTCTCAAAAAATCTACAAAAAATCAACTCGCCAAAGTGTTTAATCACCCTATCTATATCTGCGACAGTGGCGAGTCTTGATGTCGACGTGGAATCCATTGGAGAAACTTAAATTCATAAAGCAGACCCACCAGAAGAAATAATTGCTACTTTTCCAAAGTAGCCACATCATCATCTCCACGGAATCTACTTTACACTCCATAAAGCGGTCCCACCAGATGAAATAATTGCTACTTTCCAAAAGTAGCCGCTTATCTTCACCAGCAAGGAACCTACTTTACAACTCATAAAGTGGGCCCACCAACCGAAATAATTGCTACTTTCCAAAAAGTAGCCACATTGATAATGAGAAATAATTAAATGCTAAGCAACATTTCTCTTTGTTTAATAATTACCTTTGCTTAGCCTCTAATCTCTCCTTGCCTCCACCTCTATATAAGGAGGCTCTCTTTGTAATTAGTGTGTGCTCGGTTTTTTCTCTCTTCTTCTTTATTCTCCTCTTGTACTCTCCTCTTTCTGGTTCTTCTGCCTTAAGTTAATTTTTAAGCTTTAATAAATAAGTTTTTTATATCAAATTTATGAGCCATGATGGGGTAAATCTTAGAAAGGATGTTAGAGATTTTTTGTTACATAACATGCTTTGATAAAAAGATGTTCATTCCTCCCATGGCTTTTATCTTTTCGCAAATGGCCATCATCGTGATGCTTGATAGGGTGATAAGTCATTTTTGTTATAATAATCTTTGGTAGGTTTATATTCGTTCATAAAATGGTCATAAATCCACATGATGGAAAGGGTTGTAAGTCCTATTTTTGATGGGAAGATAATTCTCTAATGGAGGTTTATACTTAGTTTGTTTATCCTTATGTGGTAATTTGTTTCAAACTCTCCCGCATCATCTTCTTCCTCCCCTTTTCCCCTTTTGGTTATATGGCTTCTACTCAACTTCTAATCTAATGATTAGGAGAAATAATAATTTAATCAAGAACTCAAATGGTAGAGTTCCCTGAATGAAGAAGACCTAAATAGATGGTCTTCCCAAAATTGATAAAACTATCATTTATCAATTTGGAACTTGATTTTAAGGAAAATCTTGAATGTAGAACAAACCATTATCAGATCAAATGGATAAAATCATTTATCTACTAACGTTTGAAGATCTTAAATATATGCAAGACTTTAAATATATTCATATAGGGATAAGATAGCATTCAAACCTTTAACCCTTAAAGGTCTAAATGCTTCTATTTTAGCCCAAGAGATGATCATGGCTCAATCCCTAATGTTGTATAGACAAGATTTATTTCAACACCTTTCCCAATCTAAGTTTATCTCTTCGATATAAATCTTTTGAAGCTCTAAAATTACATTTATAACTTTATGGTTATGATTTTCTGTCTCAAAACTATTACTTTAATTTTTAAAATTCATTTTTGAGTTTTAAATACTCTAAATCCTAGAGTTTGAAAAGCTGTTCAACCAGCCGAACGAACAAATCTGATTGAAATAAATCTATTAGCATCCCATATTGCTACTAACATAGTGATTAAATGGAATGAGGTATTTCTAATCATGGACATACCAATTGGTCATCAAGACCTTCCATTAATCAAGATGTCGAATTCAAATAGTGATGTATTGAAGTCGATTCAACCCTCGTCGATCCATCACACTTCCTAGGTTTCTATCCCTTATGAAACCTCAGAGAAGTCTAGATCGGATGGTTCACACACTCTTGAACCATCGATCCAGGCCCTTCGCCTAAATAAAAATCATATATATCATCTAGTGAGAGAAAATCAATCTCCCACTCCATCTGAAATGAACTTTAGTCTTAATGAGCTACACAATAGGTTCTAAGACTAGAGGTTGTTATAAGAATACTTCCAACCAAAGTATGATAACTTTCATACTTGGTATAGAAGTTTTACTTCAGAACAATGTTTCAAATAAATGATATATTTCAAAAAAATGAGAGAAAGAAATAGTCAAGCCAAAGCAACTATTCCTTTCTTGCATTTTGCAGTTACTATGCTCAATGCTCAAGTTGCTATTTTAACTACCAAAAATGGCAAACAGAGCAAGGAAAAATAATTGAAGCATCTTATCCTCCATCAGTTGTAAAAATGGTGGATGATAAACCTTTAGAATTAGCGCCTTCAAAAATAAGTTTTGATCCACAAATTCTAAAGAATTTATTACTATAATTAAACAACTTAATTATAGTAATAGTATACTTCAAATAAATCCTGATCATTTTTTTAGCCTAGAGTCTAAAATTGATGCTTAAACAAAAGGTTTTAGCTCAAACTAGCAAAGCTCGTGAGAAAGCTTCTACTAGTATAAACCCATTTGTGAAACCTTTATCCAACCACCTCCTAAACTCTAAGTTTGGACCTCTTCTCAAGACATTGAATTTGATTCTAAATTTAAGAAAAGTATGTAGAGCTCTTGAAGATATCAATCGGATGAAGATTCAAATGAATCAACCTAAAACCGAAATGATCAATCAAGTAATATTGAAAAGTTCAAAACCTTTTTCAAGAATTACAAGATCCTCATCCTCCTTGATATCCAAAACTTTCTTATCCAAGAAAAATTTGGAAAAACATTATTAAAAAAAAACACCTCCTGATTTATTATTTGAGGAAGATACTCATTTCATAGGGGATTCCTATGATGGAGATTCTTTATATGAATGGAATATTGATGGACTTTTAACATCAAATCATTCATACCCTTCATCAATGCTTATGTTTGCTACACCGCTCAATCTGACATCAAGCAATCTTAATCATTGAGCCATCATTTCGTGATTCTCTGAACTCAAAAGGATGGTGGGATAATTTTCTCATGCTCTCAAAGGAAGACCTCCTTAGCAAATTGACTTAAGTACTAAGGATCTTCCAAAGAACAACAAAAAACCTAATGAAAATTCAGTCTATAATCTTCTTCAAATAATTATAGATCATTTTGCTGGATCCATTGGAGATCAAGGAGAAAAAACTCGCTCCTTACTCCAAAAATTAAGATGTCCATCCTTAACCCATTTTTGATGGTACAAGGATATATTTCTAGCATGCGTCATGACACTTTATGATGCCAATAGCCTTCACTGGAAGCAAAAATTCATTGAAGGCCTTCCCAATCTATTTGAAAAGGTTAAGGTTTCTCATCTTTACGATGGAACCATCCCATATGAAACCCTTACATATGGAAACCTTATTTCTGTATTAAAACGGTTTAGAATTTGCGATCTTAAATTAAAAGATCAAATGAAAAGAGAATACTTGAGAAAAGCTTGGCAAATTCGTGAACAACCGTGGATCCGTGTACGCTTTATCTTCAAAAAAAGGGAAAACATGAAAAACTATTTTTCCTAAGCATGAAAAGCACATCATAAAAATGATAAATTCACGCACAAACACAGTAACCCCCTCTGGTTCTAAAACCAAAGAGACAAGAGAAATAAAATGTTACAAGCAAGTCATTACGCAAATAAATGGACCGTCAAGAAGAAGTTAAATGAACTTCAGATTGACGAAGGGTTAAAACAAACCTCGATGAAAATTACTTACATCCTGATTCTGAAGAGAATCAAGATGAAGAAGAACATATTTCATCTTCATCCTCATCGATAAATCTGATAAATCTAACTGTTGCAAGTCCTGTCAACAGATAGATTATTATAAAAAATATAATAAATATGATCAGAACGCCACCCACAGCAAAAGGACCAATTAATTAAACTTTTAGCACAAGTTGAAGATGATTCAACTCGTGATAAAATTATCGATCTTCTTAATGATAAGAAGAAAGATAAATTAGAAAATTTAATTACCTCCTATATACTCCTTATCAAGTATTTAAGAAAAATGAAAAGTTCATCATCTTCTAATTTAGCTTTCTATAAATTAAAATTGAATTAAAGAAATTAGAAGTTCAAAGAAATTAAAGTCGAGCAAGAAAATGAATGGTCATCTAATGGATCTTGAGATTAATCAAGATAATTCATTTGAAAATATAGAAGATTCTAATCAAGAACCGTGTTTCTTACAAAATATTCAAAAGGCAATATACCGTAAAATGGTATATTTCCATTAAATTAATTATAAATAAAGAATTTATTTTACCAAATTTAACCGCTCTAGTTGATAGTGGAGCAGATTTAAATTGTATACAAGAAGGAATAATTCCTTCTAAATATTTTAAAAAAATTAGCCGGCGGTTAAAGGCAACTAACGGTGAGTCCTTACAAATTAAGTATAAACTATCATCTGTGGCCCTATCTTAAGATGATGTTTGTATTCAAATGCCTTTTATTTTAGTCAAAAATTTGACACAACACATTATTTTGGGAACTCCTTTTCTTCTTAAAATAATGCCTATCACTAGAATTGATGATAGAATTTTTCTTTGGGATAAAGAAATCACATTTTATTTTATCACCAATCTAAAGAAATTATCATAAATGAAATGAATGCTTAATAATAAGTCTATGCATATAAATTATTTACAAGAAGAAATTATTAGTTTAACTATTAAACAACAAATTTCTTTCCCAAAATTAAAAGAAAAAATTCAAAATTGCCACCAAAAATTCCAAAAGGAAGTTTGTGGTGACAACCCAATTGCTTTCTGGAAAGAAAGACTCATGTAGGATCTCCTGCATTGATAATTTCAATGAATGAGACATTCCCACTAAGGCTCTTTGTCAAATGAACCAGCACTACCTTGCTTTATAAAGAAGAGATTCGATTTATTAAAGAAAGGAATAAAAGAATCCTACTCTTGATGTACCACATTCTATGTTATGAATTCGGCAGAAAAGGAAAGAGGAGCTGAATTTGTAATTAATTACAAGCAAACAAAGTTTTAAAATGGATGATATCCAATTCAATAAAAGGGATTTATAAATAGATTGCATAATGCAAAAATATTTTCCAAATTTGATTTAAAATCGATATTGATCGATAAAAGAATTGATCGCTATAAAATAGCATTAATTCTTGGACATTGAATGCGTCCTTTGGACATGAATGGAACGTAATGCCCTTTGGTTTAAAAAAATACACCTTTCAATTTCAACATATCATGAATAATATATATTAAAGATTATTTTAAATATATTTTAGTCTATATTGATGATGTTCTTGTGTTCTCAAATAATATTAACATTTCAACATCTAAAACATTTAAATGGTTAATTTTAAAAATGGGTTAGTTATTTTTGAGCCAAAAAATCAAATTATTTCAAACTAAAATAAGATTTTAGGCCATAATATATCCAATGCTTCTATTATACCAATTAATAAAGTATTGAATTTGCTAACAAATTTCCTGATATCATTTTAGATAAAAAATTAGCTACAAAGTTTGAGCTCAATTACAACATTTCTATCAAAATCTTACCAAAGATGCAATTTAATATTAAAAGAATCACCATGCTCGACACTCATACCATGGCGAAAAAATTAAAGAAAGGGTTCAAAACCTTCCTATCTTAATCTTTGGACCCTACAAGTTTCAAAAAATTGTAAATAGATGCCTCTAAAGGGCTATGGAGGTATCCAAATAAAGGAAAGAATTCTAAAGAAGAATTAGTTGTTTGTTTCTAATGGAATCCTACTCAAAGAAAAGTATTCCATTATCAAAAAAGAAATAGAAAATGCATCACAAAAATTTCAAGATGATTTACTAATCAAGATTTTCTTTAAATGTATTATTCATGATATCTGAAATTTAATCATTTTAACCAAAGATGTTTCTTTCAAAAATAAATTTTTATCAATTCTTTATCTGATCTCAATATCGATTTTAAATCAAATTTGGAAAATATTTTGCATTATAATCTTTAATAAATCTTTATTGGGAATGACTTGTATTTTTTAAAAACCATAAAGAGTATATGACTTGTAATTAAATTTTTCTAGTTTATCTTTCTTCTTATTATTAAGAAGATCGATAATTATCAATGAAGTTGAATCATCTTCAACTTGAAAAGTTTCATTAATGATCCTTCTCTGAAAGGTGTAACCATCATATTTATTATATTTTATATAATCGCTAGATGCAAGTGATACATAATGTGATTTATCAAGATGAATGAAATGAAATATGATCTTCTTCATCTTGTTCTTAATAATAAATTTTCATGTTTTGTTTTAATCTTTTCAAAGTTCATTTAATTCTTTTCATATTTTAGCGTAATGAAAAATTTGTATATTTATTTCTCTTGTCTCTTTGGTTTTAGAACCAAAGAATGCATTTTATGCATGAATTTATCACATTTTTGAAGATTTTTTTCAGCAAAAAAATAGTTTTTCATATTTTTTGTTTAAGATAAAAATTGGAAAAATAATTATTAAAAGAAGTTTCTCAAGTAGATGCTCTCTTGATGAAAAAATGATCATATCTCTAAAGATTTAAAATTCTACTTATATTTTGATTTGAATAATTAAAGATGAAGAAGAACATATTTCATTTTCATATGAAATTTTTTGGTTCAAATTATCTTAATCTTTAATATTTTTCAAAATTATTGGAAATTTTAATCATGGCTTTCATTAATCTCAAGAGAGAAATTATGAAAAATCTTAATAGATTTTCTCATAATTTTGGGATTATGGGGTATCAATTCATTAAAAATTCATTTGATCGAAGTTCATCCATCAAAGATATATCTTCAAGAGCTCACATACTTTCACTTAAATTTAGAATCAAATTATTTCTAAGAAGGTCCAACTTAAGAGGAAGTTTAGAGGTTCAATAAAAGGTTTCACAAATGGGTTTATACTAGAGAAGCTTTTCCAAATCTTTGCTCTAAAACCTTGTTTAAGCTATCGATTTTTAAAGGTGATGATCGGATTATTTGAAGTATACTATTACTATAATTAAGTGTTTAATAAAAGAATAAATTTTGAATCAACTTATTTTTTGATCGCTAATTCTAAAGGTTTATCATCCACCATTTTTACAAAATGGAGGATAAGATGCTTCAATTATTTTTCCTTGCTCGTTTGCCATTTTTGGTAAAAATAGTAACTTGAGCAGATTGAGCATAATAACTGTAAAACCATGTGACGAAAGGAATAGTTGCTTTGGCTTGACTATTTCTTTCTCTCATTTTTTTGAAATATAAATATATCTAAATGTTATTCTATGAAGTAAAACTCTATACCAAGTATGAAAGTTATCATACTTGGTTGGAAGTATTCCTGAACAACCTCTAGTCTAGAACCTATTATGTAGTTCATTAAGACTAAAGTTCATTTATGGAGTGAGATTGATTTTCTCACATGATGATATGATTAAGAAGCCTCAGATGGTTCTGAGTGTGAACCATCGATCTAGACTTCTGAGGTTTGAAGGATAGAAACCCTAAGAAGTGTGATGGATCGATGAGGGTTGAATCAACATCGCCATGTATTTTAATTATCTAATCTACATCTGATTAATGGAAGGTCTTTGCAAGATGGTATAGTCCATGATTCTGAAATACCACATCATTCCATTTAATCACTCAAAGAATATGAGATGCTAATGATTTGTTTCAATGAGTAGTTCTTGGTATTGAACTGATTTAGATTTAGAGTATTTAAACTCAAAAATGAATTCTAAAAAATTAAAGTAATAGTTTGAACAAGAAATCATAACCATAAAGCTATAAATATTTAGAGCTTCAAAAGATTTATATGAAAGAGATAAACTCATTGGGAAAGGTGTTGAAATAAAGCATGACATGGCTAGTCTCTACAACACTCATTAGGGATTTAGGAAGGCAGCCATCTCTAGCTAGCTAAAATAGATATTTAGACCTTTAAGGGTTAAAGGTTTGAATGTTATCTGTATCATCCCTATATGAATATATTTAAAGTCTTGCATATATTTATGCAGATCTTCAAACGTTAGTAGATAAATGGTTTTATCCATTTGATCTACAATATTTGTTCTACTTTCAGAAGATTTTCTTAAAATCAAAAGTTCAAATTGATAAATGATAGTTTTATCAATTTTGGGAAGACCATCTATTTAGGTCTCTTCATTCAAGGGAACTCTACCATTTAGTTTTGAAATTATTTCTCCTAATCATTAGATTAAGTTACTTCAAAGAAGTAGAACCATAAACCAAAAGAGAGAAGAGAATGAGAGTTTGAAACAAATCACCACATGAGGATAAACAAACTAAGTATAAACCTCCAAGAGAATTATCTTAGATACAAAAAATAGGACTTACAACCCTTTCAAGCATCACGCAATAGGGATTCATGACCATTTGCGATGAAGAAGGGAATATAAACCTCAACCAGAGAATTATCCCCGACAGTCAACAATAACAGGACTTATAACCCTATCAAGCACCACGCAACATGGATGGCCATTTGAAAAGAGATAAAGCCATGGGAGGAAATGAACGTACAAAATGAGCCATGATGGGGTAAATCAAAGGATGTTAGAAATTTTTTCTTCCATTTCACCAGATGATGAACATCCATGAATGCCTTCGCTTTTTGTTGAGAAGGAAAAAGGCTTTCATCATAGCTTGCACATAACACCAATAATTTATGCCAATTTTATATTGTAAATTTATGGAGGATAAAAATACATTTTTTTTTTCTTGGAATGGAGTCGACCCATCACGATGAAAGATTTTTGTATAACGATTTGCTATACAAAATAGTATCTCGATCACGAATATGGTTAATCTCAATACACTTTAATTGATTAAGATTTTTCATAATTCTCTTTAGAGATTAGATTAAAATGGGAAAGGATTGTTTCCCAAATACAAGCCTCCTATATACTCCTTATCTGAAGTATTTAAGAGAAAATTTGAAGCAAGTACATCATCTTCTAATTCAGCTTCTTTAGCATAGCTAAAGACTGAATTAAAGAAACTAAAATTAGAGGTTCAACAAAGTAAAGCTGAGCAAGAGCAAATGAATGGTCGTCTAATGGATCTTGAAATTAATCAGAAGACGCCCAATTCATTTGAAAATATAGAAGCTGATTCTAATCAAGAACCAGGTTTCTTACAAAATATTCAAAAGACAATATACCAGAAATGGTATGTTTCCATTAAATTAATTATAAATAAAGAATTTATTTTACCAAATTTAATTGCTCTAGTTGATAGTGGAGCAGATTTAAATTGTATACAAGAAGGAATAATTCCTTCTAAATATTTTAAAAAACTAGCCGGTTAAAGTAGACGGTGAGTCTTTACAAATTAAGTATAAATTATCATCTATGGTCATGTCAAGATGATGTTTGTATTCAAATGCCTTTTATTTTAGTCAAAATTTGACACACACATTATTTTGAACTCCTTTTCTTCTTAAAATAATATCACTAGAATTGATGATACAAATTTGTTTTGGGGAAAAAGAAATCACATTCCGTTTTATCACCAATTCTAAAAAAATTATCATAAATGAAATAAATAGGCTTAATAATAAGTCCATGCATATAAATTATTTATAAGAAGAAATTGCTAGTTTATCTTTTAAACAGCAAATTTTTTCCCCAAAATTAAAAGAAAAAATTCAAAATTGCCACCAAAAATTCCAAAAGGAAGTTTGGTGACAACCCAATTGCTTTCACGGGAAAGAAAGACTCATGTAGTGGATCTCTGGTACATTGATAATTTCAATGAACGAGACATTCCCACTAAGGCTCATCCTTGTCAAATGAACGAGCACTACCTTGTATGCAAAGAAGAGATTGCTTGGTCTGGTATCAGAGCCATGATGGGGGCTTTAATTTGTTTGAGCTTATCCTTCTTCTAGGATTAATAGCCCTCATTTTGGGGGCAGCTTCCATCCATTCATTAAAGACTTCTTTGATTGGATCCGGAAGAATATTTAATTCTCCAAAATAGTTACCATCCAAGAAGGACCAAATGATTAAATGGATCCTTAGAAATTCAATACTTCTATTAATTGGTATAATAGAAGCATTGGATATAATGGTCATTTACGATGAAGACGGGATAAAGCCATGGGAGGAATGAATAAAGTACTGGTTTATTCAAAGCATGATTATTTAATTAATAAAAAGATGAGCATAACTTAATCAAAATAATTTATAAATTACTAAATTTATTTTAAACTAAATATAGTATAAATATTAAATGATTATTTATATAGTACATTTATTTCAAAAAAAATTTATTGATTAATATTTTTCCATTTATTATTAATTTTGTACTATTAATGCATATATATATATATATATATATATATATAAAATTAAAAAATAAACATGAAAATATTAATTAAATACATATGAAATTTTTTAAAATTAAAATATCTTCTCATTAAATATTTGGCCTCAATAAGATATTTATGTGATATCTTATAATATGAAATAGAAATTAAAAAATTACTAAAACAAATATGTAATGATATTTTGAAGTAAACTTTTGTTTTATCAAACTTTTAATTTTTATAATATTTATCACATAATATGTTACATGAACATAAAACTAATTCATAATTAGTTAAATGTGTAGAAAACTTTAATCTAAGCAAAATCTGTCCTACATGTGATAAGTGTTATGCTATATATAATAAAAATATAGTATATGAAAAATTAGCAATTAAATACTTAATAAAAATTTTGTGAGCTAAATGAAGTTGTTATTTTAATGAGATATCTTGAACATGACAACATTTCGAAAATATTGCATTGTCTAATATGCTAATATCATCTTGATATAGAATAAAAAAAAAGATTATCATAATTATATAATTATCAAACCCTAAATAAAAAGCCTTGCAATTATTTTATGGAAATAATATTGTAATTTTTAAACTGTTTTAGAAAGATTATCGATTTTATCCTATTATTAATATTATTATTTGATTGAATTGAATCCAAAAGAAGTAACCACCTAAATAATGATTGAAATTTTTTAAAGAAAATCTGTAATATTAAACCATCAAAGTGATGTGTCTTATCTGTTAATCCTGCGGTACCATCCAAGTGGATATCAGGAGCATGTTGAAACAGGAGGAAATAAAGACGAATAAATTCTAAAGAGGACGTCTGATAGATATCTGGATTTTGATTAAGTCATTTGCTTATGAAATATGCATAATTTTCTTAGCTAATTTGCTTTCTCATTGCTCTGATATGCAGAGGAAAGATGTGACGCTTCATTAGGAACAATTTTTTTTTTTTTAACAACAAAAGTTAATGCAATAAATATATATTATTTTTTTGATATAAATTAATGAGAGGTATCAAATAAGCACAATATCATTCAATTTTGATATTATTAATATATGATCAATGGAAGCATAAGCCATTTGGTCATGTTTGAGTTTTTCTAAAATAATTAAAATATTACTCAAAAAAATTATAAATACAACAATTTTCATTTGAAGTGGATTTGAAATTCAAAGAAAGCTTAGAAATCTAATTATAAAGAGCTCACCCAATGTTCAATGCTACTATCAAGTAACTATCGTTAATCCAATCTCAATTATCATGTCATATCATGCCGATCATACTATCATTTATATTATCATATACACCATCAAGATTATCTCTAATCACCACTATAATGATGATATTTTTTTTGATTGAATTCAATCTTGACCAAGTATTTAGCTTTTGAGTTTCTTCAAATTATCCATCATACTTGAGTAGAAAGTTAATCCATATAGAATAGATTATTTTATTTATGAAGCCAAATGAGGTTTTCATCTTTTGAATTCTAAAAATAAAAAATTATGTTGCCTTATGTGAACTTTTTTATGTATATTCATGGATCTTTGTGTAATGTTAAGATAATATATTCACCTATCACTACAAATTTTTGCATAAAATTTACACCATCTATGAGAAATCATCATGATCATTTTACAAATATTTTTTTTTTTTGCAATGATTGATATGCATAATGACAATAATGAAGCATATTGCTCAAATAAGCATCATTGGAACTAATCCTTTAATTAAAGACATTGATAGTAGATAAAGGTTTCTAATGCATCAATGGAGAATCATATTGCATAAAGATATTAAGAAAATCCTGATTTTAGAAAACTAGCCAAAAGTAGTAGTTTATAATATTATTTATCATAAATCAATAGTGGTTAGATATTTCAGAAAATAATTCTCATTATAAAAATTCTTTAAATGTTTAATAATTTCAATTTTGTATCATCAAATATAATTATAGAGTGGATTTGATTTAATCTCTGTATTGATACTATTTATGATTCATAAGAGCAATTTTTATGCCTCATTTAAAAAATTTCTGAATAGATATTTACTCATTAGAAATTTTTTTGTTGTAATATTATTGATTTATAATTTTCTAACTCTATTTTGATTAGTTTCAAGCTGATAGGTATTGATATTATATTGATTTTTTAATCTTTATAAATATAGTATAATTGTATATGTATATTTAATCGCTTTTTAGTGTACTATTTTATTGTAATTTTGGCATTCTCAAGATTGGTTTTATTCTTAATAGAAGAATCCATATATTTGTAGATCTTATCAAATTTTCATCAAATTTTATTAACTAACTTTTTGAGATTTGTCAAAATGTGATGCTTTCAATTACTACAAAATTTAGGTGTAATGTCTAGTAGGTTTAAACAAGATCAATTATATCCTAAACATTTTATGAAGATTGGATGATTTAGATTTTATCTTGATAAGTGCAAATTAGAACAGTCAAAAAATCTAGAGACCAAACATTTAAAATTATATAAGAATCTGAATAAGTCTCTTGATAAGTAATTGTACCACAAACCTTAATCTTTCAATAAGATGCATTTAACTATGCTATGTTATTTTATAGATTTATCTCTCTTGTTTCATAATGTTGTAGATTGATATGAGTGATTTCTTCTTCAAAGAAATTATCTTTAATTCCAAGATCATCAATTCTAGTAATAGGCATTATTTTAAGAAGAAAAGGAGTTCCTAATGTTGTGTCAAATTTTTGACTAAAATAAAAGGTATTTGAATACAAATATCATCTTGACACACGGCCACAGATGATAATTTATACTTAATTTGTAAAGACTCACCGTCGGCTGCCTTTAACCGCTGGCTAGTTTTTCAAAATATTTAGAAGGAATTATTCCTTCTTGTATATAATTTAAATCTGCTCCACTATCAACTAGAGCAGTTAAATTTGGTAAAATAAATTCTTTATTTATAATTAATTTAATGGAAATATACCATTTCTGGTATATTGCCTAAGAAACCCGTTCTGATTAGAATCGCTTCTATATTTTCAAATGAATTGGCGCCTTAATCTCAAGATTCATCGACCATTCATTCATTTATTCTCCTTTCATTTGTTGAACTCTACTTTAATTTCTTTATTTAATTTTATGCTAAAGAAGTAATTAGATGAAGAACTTGCCTCATATTTTTCTTAAATACTCGATAAGGAGTATATAGAGGCTTTGTAAATTTTTCTAATTTATATTCTTCTTATCATTAAGAAGATATAATTTTATCAATCATCTTCAACTTGTGCTAAAAGTTTAATTAATTGGTCCTTTTGCTCTGGGTGAGCGATACGCACTGCCATATTTATTATATTTTTTATAATAATCTATCGGATAGGACTTGCAATAGTTAGATTTATCGATTTATCACCGATGAGGATGAAGATGAAATATGTTCTTCTTCATCTTCTGATTCTATTTCAAAATCAGAGGATGTAAGTAGAATTTTCATCAGGGTTTGTTTTAACCCTTCATCAATCTGAAGTTCATTTAACTTCTTCTTAATAATGCATCTATTTGCATAATGACCTGTTCGGCCATATTTGTAACATTTTATTTCTCTTATCTCTTTGGTTTTAGAACCAGAGGGATGAGAGTGCTTGTGTTTGTGCGTGAATTTATCACATTTTTTATGACGTGATTTTTCACGTTTTGGAAAAACAGTATTTCGTTCTTTTTTCCTTGTGTTTTGAAGATAAAGGACGTACCTGAGGATCACAGTTGAATTGTTCAAAATTTGCCAAGCTATTTTTACTCAAGTAGACGCTCTCTTTTCATTTGATCTTTTAATTTAAGATCAGAGCAAATTGCTAAACCAATTTTAATACATGCAAAAATAAGGTTTCCATATGTTAGGGTTTCATATGGGATGGTTCCATCGTATAGACGAAGAGAAACCTTAACCTTTTCAGCAAATAGATTGGGAAGGCCTTCAATGAATTTTTGCTTCTAGTGAAGGCTATCGGCATCATAAAGTGTCATGACGCGTGCTAGAAATATATCCTTGTACCATCAAAAATGGGTTAAGGATGGACATCTTAATTTTTGGAGTAAGGAGCGAGTTTTTTTCTCCTTGATTTCTAATGAATCCAAAAAAATGATTTATAATTGTTTGAAGAAGATTATAGACTGAATTTTCATTAGATTTTGTCGCTCTTTTGGAAGATCCTTTTCTAAGTCAATTTTAAGGAGGTCTTCCTTTTGAGGAACAATGAGAAAATTATCCCATCATCCTTTCTTCGTGCAGAATCCTAAATGATGGCTCGATACATGAGGTTTTGCTTGATGTCTATTGAAAAGAAGAAACATAAACATTCGATGAATGATTTGATGATGTAAAGTCCATCAATATTCCATTCATATAAAGAATCTCCATCATAGGAATTTCCTATGAAATGAGTATCTTCCTCAAATAATAAATCAGGAGGTGTTGGTTTTTTATAATAATGTTTTTCCAAATTTTTCTTGGATAAGAAAGTTTTTGGATATCAAAAGGAGGATGAGGATCTTGTAATTCTTGAAAAAGGTTTTGAACTTTTCAATATTACTTGATTGAAATCGCTTTAGTTGAGGATTCATTTGAATCTTCATCCCATTGATATCTTCAAGAGCTCCTACATACTTTTCACTTAAATTTAGAATCAAATTCAAATGTCTTCTAAGAGGGTCCTAACTTAAGAGCCGTTTAGAGGTGGTTGAATAAAAGGTTTCACAAATGGGTTTATAGTAGAAGCTTTCTCAAGTTTTGCTAGTGGCTAAAACCTTTGTTTAAGCATTTGATCATTTTAGATTCTAGGCAAAAAGATGATGATTATTTGAAGTATACTATTACTATAATTAAGTTGTTTAATTACAGTAATAAATTCCTTTAGAATTTGTGGATCCGATCTTATTTTTCAAAGGATGCTAATTCTAAAGGTTTATCATCCACCATTTTTACAACTGATGGAGGATAAGATGCTTCAATTATTTTTCCTTGCTGCTTGCCATTTTTTGGTAGTTAAAATGGCAACTTGAGTGATTGAGCATAGAATCGAAAACCATGCTAAAAAAGGAATAGTTGCTTTGGCTTGACTATTTCTTTCTCTCATTTTTTTGAAATATAAATCATTTATTTCGAGGGTTCTTAAGAAGTAAAACTTCTATACAAGTATAAACATACTTTGGTTGGAAGTATTCCTTCGTAACCTCTCTAGTCTTAGAACTATAGCTCATTAAGACTAAAGTTCATTTTATGGAGTGGGAGATTGATTTTCTCATCGGATGATGATAGATATTTTTATTTAGGCGAAGGAATCGATGGTTCGTGAGTGAACCATCCATCTAGACTTCTCGAGGTTTGAAGGGATAGAAACCCTAGGGTGTGATGATGATGAGGGTTGAATCTCAACATCATTTTTGAATTATATCTATCTTGATTAGAAGGTCTACCGTAGATGGTATAGTCCATGATTGAAATACCACCTCATTCCATTTAATCACTCTATTAGTAGCAATATGGGATGCTGTGATTTGTTTCAATATAATTATTCGTTTGAACTTTTCAACTCTAGATTTAGAGTATTTAAAACTCAAAAATGAATTCTAAAATTAAAGCAATTTCAAAAACTTGGAAGAAAATCAACCATAAAGTTGTAAATTTTAAAGCTTCAAAAGATTTATATCAAAGAGATAAACTAGATTGGGAAAGGTGTTGAAATAAATCTGACAAAGGCTTTCTATACAACACTCATTAGGATTGAGCCTGAAGGCATCCCATCTCTAGGCTTGCTAAAATATAAGCATTTAGACCTTTAAGGGTTAAAGGTTTGAATGCTATCTGTATCATCCCTATATGAATATATTTAAAGTCTTGCATATATTTATGCAGATCTTTAAACATTAGTAGATAAATGGTTTTATCCATTTGATCTATAGTAATGGTTTGTTCTATTTTCACTGAAGATTTTCTTAAAATCAAAAGTTCCAAATTGATAAATGATAGTTTTATCAATTTTGGGAGAGACCATCTATTTAGGTCTTCTTCAGGGAACTCTACCATTTCAGTTCTTGATTAAATTATTATTTCTAATCCTAGTTAGATTAGAAGTTACTTTAAGAAGTAGAAGCCATATAACCAAAAGGGGAAAAGGGAGAGAGGAAGATGATGTAGAGTTTGAAATCACCACATGAGGACAAACAAACTAAGTATAAACCTCCATTAGAGAATTATCTTCCTTACCAACAAAAAATAGACTTACAACCCTTTCAAGCATCCCGCAATAGGGGTTTACGGCCATTTGTGACGAAGACGGTTTCCATATGTAAGACTTTCATATGGAATGGTTCCATCATAGAGGCAAAGGGAAACCTTAACCTTTAAAATAGATCAAGGCCTAATGAATTTTGCTTTAAGAAGTATGATCAAAAGTGTCAGAATGCTAGAAATATATCCTTTATCATCAAAAATGGGTTAAGGATGGACATCTTAATTTTTGGAGTAAAAAGCGAGTTTTTTCTCCTTGATCTCCAATGGATCCAACAAAATGATCTATAATTATTTGGAGAAGATTATAAACCAAATTTTCATTGTTTTCGTTCAAGATCCTTAGTATTTAAGTCAATTAAGGTCTTTCTTTGAGGAACAAGGAGAAATTATCTACCATCCTTCATTCCATAAAATCCTAAATATGCCGTGACAATATGAGATTTTGCTTGTTGACAAGATAAAACATAAGTATTCAGAAGGGTTTAAGATTTGATGTGAAAGTCCATCAATATTCTATTCATAAGAATCTCCATCATAGAAATTTCTACAAATGAGTATCTTCAAATAATAAATGAGGTGTTGGTTTTTTATAATAATATTTTTCCAAATTTTCTTGATAAGAAAGTTTTGGATATCAAAAGAAGGATGAGATCTTGTAATTCTTGTGGTTTTGAACTTTTCAATATTAACATTAATCAAGATCATTGGTGAGGATTCATTTGAATCTTCATCGATTGATTGATATCTTCAAGAGCTACATAATTTTCACTTAAATTTAGAATCAAATTTTGATGTAAGTCCTAACTAAGAGCCATTTAGATGGTTGAATAACAAGTTTCACAAATGGGTTTATACTAATGGAAGCTTTCTAAAGCTTTGCTAGTTTTAGAAACCTTGTTTAAGCATCAATTGATTTTACTCAAATAAAAGATGCTGATTATTTCAAGTATACTACTATAATTAAGTTGTTAATTACAAGAATAAATTCTTTAGAATTTGTGGATCTAACTTATTTTAAGGCTAATTGTATAATCCACCATTTCAATTGATGGAGGATAAGAAATTATTTTCCTTCCTCTTTGCCATTTTTTAGTTAAAAAACAACTAAAGATTGAGTATAGAATCAAAAAAACCATGCAACAAAAGGAATAATTATTTTGGCTTGACTATTTCTTTCTCTCATTTTTTCAAAATATAAAATCATTTATTTGAGATGTTAATCGAGAAGTAACTTCTATACTATGAAAGTTATCATACTTTGGAAGTATTTTTTCAAGACAACCTCTAGTCTTGAACCATTGTGATTAAGACTAAAGTTCATTTCATGGAGTGGGAGATTGATTTTCCCTCCTGATGATGATAATGATTTCATTTGGCAAGGGCTATTTGGTTCTAAGTGTGAACCATCGATCAACTTGAGATTTAAAAGGGATAAAACCCAGGAAGTGATGGAAATAGGTTGAATCGACTTCAACATTGTCATAGTTGAATTATAATCTATCTTGATTAATGGAAGGTCTTTACGAGCATGGTATAGTCCAATTCGAAATACTATCTCATTCCATTTAATCACTGCTAGTAGCAAATGGGATGCTAAATAAAATTTATTTTGATCGAAGTTGTTCGTTAGGGTTGAACTTTTCTTTTAAAAGGATTTAGAGTATTTAAAACTCAAAAATAAATTCTAAAAATTAGAGCAATAGTTTTAGAACCCGGAAGAAAATCATAACCTTAAAGCTATAAATATAATTTTAGAGCTTCAAAAAGATTTATATCAGAATGAGATAAACTCAGATTGGGAAAGGTGTTGAAATAAATCGCCCATAACATAAATAATTCTCACAACACTCATTAATTTTTGAAGTATGCCATTCTTAGGCTAAAATACATTTTGACAAATGATTAATCTATATCATCCCTATATGAATATATTTAAAGTCTTGATATATATTTATGATCTTCAAATTAGTAGATAAATTTTTAATATTGATCAAGTAATATTTGTTCTGTTTTCAAAGATTTTTCCTTAAAATCTTTTAAATTGATAAATGATAGTTTTATCAATTTTAGACCATCTATTTGGGTCTTTTTTCATTCAAGGGAACTACCATTTGTTCTTTATAAATTTCTCTAATCAGACTTAGATGAAGTAGAAGCCATCCAAAGAAAAAGAGGAAGAGATGTAGAGAGTTTGAAACAAATCACCTAATTGATAAAAAACAAAGTATAAACCTCCATTAGAGGATTATCTTCCTATCAACAAAAATAGGACTTACAACCCTTTCAAGCATCACACAAAATTTACTTTTGTGATGAAGACGAGAATATAAACCTCAAGAGAATTATCTAGACAAAACAATAATAGACTTATAACTATCAAGATAACGCAACATGGATCCATTTGCATCAAGATGATAAAGCCATTTATGAATAAAGTAATGGATCATCCAAAGCATGGTGAAATGGAACAAAAAATCTCTAACATCCTTCAGAATATTCTTGAAATTAATCCCTTTAAAAATATTTGAATGATTAATTTTAAAAAATGGGTTAGTTATTTCTGAGCCAAAAATCAAATTATTTCAAACTGAAATAAGATTTTGGCCATAATATATCTATTTTATTATACCAATTAATAGAAGTATTAAATTTCTAACAAATTTTTTCAATATCATTTAGATAAAAACTCAAAGTAGTTTTGAGCTCTCAATTATAGTGATTACAAAAAATTCCAAAGAGATCCACACTGACAGATTAAAAAAGACCCCATTATCGATATACCATGGTAGTTTAAAGAAAGGTTCGATGTTCTCATTTAATCTTATGGACCTACTAAAAATTATTGACATGCCTCGATATCTATGAGGTATCCTAAAGCAAAAAAAATCAAAAGAAGAATTATCTGTTGGTAAATGGAATCTACTCAACAAAAGTATTCCATTATCAAAAGAAATACTTCTGATTAAATCTCTCAAATTCTAAGATGATTTACTTAATCACATTTTCTCCTTCAGATAACTACTCCTCAAAACACATCATTCAACAAGATAAAATTTATTTTTTAAAACAAATTTTAATATAATTGGATCTTTTTGATTTACATCTAATTCATTAAGGTAATGTTCTCTTCCTAATTTTATTCAATTTTATGGATCTTGGATCAGCTGGAAGAATATAAACCGAGTTTTCTTTTCGTGGAGGTCTAGCCATAATAATTTAATGGCAAATATCCTCAATAATTGGCATGATCAATTTTTGCAAACTTATATTTATGATACTTTCTCTTCAACTACGGTCAAAAGGAACCTCTAAAAAAAGCAATACCATAGATATCAAGACAAATAACCTATTTATTTCTCTAAAGAAATAGAACAAAATATTCTTAAATTAATCCCTCTTAATACAATTAAAGTGTATTGAGATTAACCATGTTCGTGATCAGATGAATCATACTATTCTACAACACTTTACCAATAACTACTATCAAACAAATCTAAGATCCCATATTTTAAAAAAGTGATTAAATGGAATGAGGTGGTATTTTAATTATGGACTATACCATACCAAGACCTTCCATTAATCAAGATGTGACGATAATTCAAAAAGATATGTTGAAGTCGATTCAACCCTCGATCCATCATACTTGATTTCTATCCCTAAAACCTAGAGAAGTCTAGATTGATGGTTCACACACTCAAACCATCGTCAAGGCCCTTTCTAAAGAAATCATATCTATCATCCAAAGGAGAAAAATCAATCTCCCACTCTATAAAATGAACTTAGTCTTAAAGCTACAAGTTCTAAGATAAGAGGTTGTTTAAGGAATACCTCCAACCAAAGTATGATAACTTTCATACTTGGTATAGAATTTTTACTTCTATAGAACAACATTTTGAGATATGATTATATTTCAAAAAAATGAGAAAAGAAATTATCAAGCCTCTTTATTCATTTTGAAGATTATGCTCAATCTCAAGTTGCTATTTTAACTACCAAAAATGGCAAATAGAGCAAGGAAAATAATTGAAGCATCTTATCCTCCATCTTATAAAATGGTGGATGATAAACCTTTAGATCCTTCAAAAATAAGTAACCACAAATTCTAAAGGAATTATTAATTGTAAACAAATTTAATTATAAGTAATAAGATATTCAAAATCATCATCTTTTAAGAGTCTAAAATTGATCGATTTAAACAAAAGATTTCTAGCCTTGAAACCAAAAGTCAGAAAGTTTCTACTAAAACCCATGAAACCTTTATTCACCACCTCTAAACTTCCTCTTAAGTTTGGACCTTCTTCTAAAACATTTAAATTTGATTCTATAAGTGTATGTAATTTTAAAGATACAGAGAAGATTCAAATGAATCCTCAACCAAAATATATCGATCAAATCAAGTAATATTGAAAAGTTCAAAACCTTTTCAAGAATTACAAGATCCTCATCCCCTGATATCCAAAAACTTTCTTATCCCAAGAAAATTTGGAAAAAACATTATTATAATAAACCAACACCTTCATTTTGGGAGGATATATTTGGAAATTCTATGGACATTCTTTTTATGAATAATCAAAGGAAATTCATGATGAAATATTCTTTATATGATGGAATATTGATGGACTTTCTAACATCAAATCATTCATACCATTCATCAAATGCTTATGTTTTACATCTTGTTCAATCTACATCAAGCAAACCTCATATTATCGCTAGAGCCATCATTCGTGATTCTGAACTCAAGGATGGTGGATATTTTCTCACCCTTCAAAAGGAAGATTTAGCAAAATTGAATTAAGTACTAAGGATCTTCCAAAAGAACAAAGAAAAACCAATGAAAATTGACCTATAATCTTAACAATTATAGATCATTTTGTATCCATTGGATCAAGAAAATACTCGCCTTACTCAAAAAAATTAAGATGTCCATCCTTAACCCATTTTCGATGGTACAAGGATATATTTCTAAGACGCCATGACACTTTATGATGCAAATTCCTAGAAGCAAAAAATTCATTGAAGGCCTTCCAGCCTATTTTTGAAAGGTTAAGGTTTCTCTTCGCCTTTATAATGAAACCATCCCATATGAAACCCTTACATATGGAAACCTTATTTTCACATGTAAAAATTGGTTTAGACCGCTGATCTTAAATTAAAAGATCAAATGAAAAGAGAGCATCTACTTGAGAAAATTTTGGCTATTCAATGATCCTCATGCCCTTATCTTTAAACACAAGGAAAAATCAAAACTATTTTTTCCTAAGCATGAAAAAGCACATCATAAAAATGTGATAAATTCATGCACAAAAAAAATCCTCCTCCTGGTTTTAAAACTAAAGAGACAAAAGAAATAAAATGTAAATGTGGCGCATGTGTCATTACTCTAACAAATGCATAAGGAGAAGTTAAATGAACTTTGATTGGTTAAAACAAAACTCGATGAAAATTGCTTACATCCTATTCTAAAAGAGAATCAGATGAAGAAGATATTTCATCTTCATTCTGATCCAAATCGATAAACTTAATTCAAGTCCTCAATAGATTATTATAAAAATATAATAAATATGATATCAATACGCCACCCACGAAGCAAAGGACCATTTACAATAAATTAATAGAATATTAAATTTGCTAACAAATTTCGATATCATTTTAGATAACCGCCTACAACGCTCTTAAGAGATCTCTTATGTATCGATTTCTATCAAAATCTTGCCAAAGATGCACCCCACTTTTGACGATTAAAAGAATCCCCACCATGGTCCGATACTCATACCATGGCATGGCAAAATTAAAGAAAGGTTCAAAACCTTCCTCGCTTAATCTTATGGACCCTACTAGTTTCAAAATTATTGAAACATGCCTCGATAAGGGGCTAAGGGATCCTAAAGTAGCAAAAAAGAATTCTAAAGGAGAATTAGTTCTGCGTATGGAATCCTACCGAAAAGTATTCCATTATCAAAAAATAAATGCTTGATTAAGTGCATTCAAAATTTCAAGATGATTTACTTAATTAGCATTTTCTTTCATATTATTCTCCAAATACATCATTCAACAAGATGTCAAAAATTTAGTTTCAAAACAAATTTTTGCATCATGGCAGTCGTAGCTCTTTGTCTGCGATTTCGACATCGAATTCATCAAAGGTGATGAAAATTCTCTTCCCATTTTCTATGAATTCTTGGACGATCGTGGATGCATGAAAGAATGACCACTCTTAACAGAGGAAGTCCTTCTTTTCATAGAGGTCCCATGGGCCTCTAATGGCAAAGATCCGTCAATTCAACAAATTGGCATGATCAATTTGCAAACTTATCTTTATGGTACTTCCTCTTCAACTTGATGGGTGAACCTCTAAAAAAGCTGCAACACCATCCCTAAAAGATATTGTTGCACAAGAACCTGTTTATTTCGCTAAAGAAATAAAACAAAATATTCTTGAAATTAATCCCTCTGATTATTCAATAAATAATCTATGGGCCTTATTTGAAAGATATTTGGGAAATAATCCTTTCCCATTTGAATCTAATCTCTTAAGAGAGAATTATGAAAAAAATCTTAATACAATTAAAGTGTATTAAGATTAACCATGTTCGTGATCAGACGAACCATACTATTTTGTATAGCAAATGCATTATACAAAAAATCTTTCATCAAAGTGAATGGGGTCTGACTCCATTCTAAGAGAAAATGTATTTTTATCCTCCACTAATTTATAGTACAAAATTGGCATAAATTATTAGTGTTATGTGCAAGCTATGATGAAAGCCTTCTTCCTTCTCAATGAAAAGTGAAGGCATTCATGGATGTTCATAATGAACAAAGATATTATCAACAAAGAACTTCCAGCATGGTTCTTCAGATGGTGGAACTATTTTGGAGCAGAATTAAATATTCTTCCGGATCCAATCAAAGAAGTCTTTAATGAATGGATGGAAGTTGCCCCCAAAATGAGGGCTATTAATCCTAAAAATGATTCAAGGGCAAAAATCTTGCTCATTTCTTCGACCGCCAAATCCATGGATTTGGAGTCGAACGTTATTTCGGAAAGGACCCTTTAATCAATCGGTCCTTCAAAGAAATTTTACTAAAATGATGAAATTCAATCAACATTGAGGATAAGCTCAAGCAAATTAAAGCCATTATTAAAGCTTATTCTGAATTAACGATCCCTTAAAAAACTATGGATTTTGAGCTATCGAGATGAGCTACAAAAGAAGACATTATCCTCATGAGACCGAGATTCAACATAAGGAACGTCTCAAAAAGATCTATGAAAATCAACCCACCAAGTTGTTTAATCACCCTATCTATATCTGTGACAATGGCGAGTCTTCTGACAGCATCGACGTGGAATCCACCGGAGAAACTTAAATTCATAAAGTACCCACCGAAAGAAATAATTGCTACTATCCAAAGTACATCATTATCTCCAGAAATTAACTTTACACTTCATAAAGGTCCCAGAAATATTTACTACTTTCCAAAAGTAGCCATCTTATAACAAGGAACCTTTTACAACCAATAAAGTGCCACCAACCAAAGTATCTTTAAAAGTACACATTAAACAAATTATGTCTAATTTGTTTAGCTTCTAAGCAACGCTTTTTGTTTAATAATTACCTTTGCTTAGCTCTAAGAAAAATTCTTGCCTCCACCTCATATAAGGAGGCTCATCTATGTATTGTGCGGTGCTTTTCCCATCTTCTTCTCTTCTATTCTCCTCTTTCTACCTCCTTAATTCTTCCTCGCTCACCGTCATCGTGTAAGTTATTTTTAAGCTTTAATAAATAAGTTTTTATATATATCGTGTAAGTGATGTACCCGATCCTGAGTTGAATTATTCACAAAATTTGCTATTTTCTCTTGTAGATGCTCTCTCATTTGATCTTTTAATTTAAGATCGTCAAATTACATTTACTTTATGGTTATGATTTTCTTCCAAGTTCTATTCCTCTAATTTTTGAATTCATTTTGAGTTTTAAATACTCTAAATCTAGAGTTTAGAAAACTGTTCAACCTAAACGAAAAGAGATAAATCTGTTAGCATCATTCTAGTGATTAAATGGAATGAGGTGGTATTTCAAGAATCATGGCCTATATCATACTCCTCCTTTCATTAATCAACATGTAGATAAAATTCAAATAGTTGATGGCGATGTTGGCATTATTCAACCTCGAAATCACTTCTAGGGTTTATCCCTTTGATAAAGTCTAGATGGGATAAAACACTCACCATGGTTGAGACCCTTCACCTAAACAAAATCATATCGTCATCAGTGAGAGAAAATCAATCTCCACTCCATTAAAATGAACTTTAGTCTTTAAACCTGATAGGTTAAAATGAGGTTACAATACTCAAGTATCTTCTCATCCTTGTCAAATGAATGAGCACTACCTATGCAAAGAAGAGATTCGATTTATTAAAGAAAGGAATAATTAAATAAATCCTACTACGAGGATGCACATTCTATGTTATGAATTGATAGAAAGGAAAGGGAGGCATGACTTGTAATTAATTATAAGCCACTAAACAAAGTTTTAAAATAGATCAGATATCCAATTCCTAATAAAAGGGATTTATTAAATAGTTTGCATAATGCACAAATATTTTCCAAATTTGATTTAAAATCAGGATATTGGCAGATCCAGATAAAAGAATCGGATCGCTATAAAACAGCATTATGGTGCCCTTTGGACATTACGAATGGAACGTAATGCCCTTTGGTTTAAAAAATGCACCTTCTGAATTTCAGCATATCATGAATAATATATTTAAAGATTATTTTAAATATATTTTAGTCTATATTGATGATATTCTTGTCTCTCTACTTATTGACACTTCAATCAAAACATTTAAATGGTTAATTTTAAAAAATGGGTTAGTTATTTACTAAAATCAAATTATTTTAAACTAAAATAAGATTTTAGGCCATAATATATCAATGCTTCTATTATACCAATTAGAAGTATTGAATTCTAACAAATTTCGATATCATTTTAGATAAAAAAACCTATAGCGGTTCTTAGAGCTCTCAATTATGTAGTTGATTTATCAAAATCTTGCCAAAGATGCATCCCCCCTCTTTGATAGATTAAAAAAGAATCCCCCACCATGGTTTGATACTCATACCATGGCGGCATAAAATTAAAGAAAGGGTTCAAAATCTTCCTGTCTTAATCTTGCGGACCTACTTCAAAATTGTTGAAAGATGCCATGATAAGATGGAGGTATCCTAAAGCAGTGAAAGAATTCTAAAGAAGAATTAGTTTGCTTTATTTTTGATAGATGGAATCCTAATGAGCAAAAGTATTCCATTATAAAAAAAATGCTTTCTGTGATTAAGTGCATCACAAAATTTCAAGATGATTTACTTAATCAGCATTTTTTCCTTCGTATTAAATGTTCCTCAGTCAAATACATCATTCAACAAGATGTCAAAAAATTAGTTTCAAAATAAATTTTTGCATCATGGTAATCGATCTGTCTTGATTTTGACATCAATTCATCAAAGGTAATGAAAATTCTCTTCTTTTTTTTTGACGAATTCTTGCAGGGACGATCAGGGATGGATCACCCCGCATGGAAGAATGACTACTCCTAACCGAGGACGTCTTTCTTTTCACAGAGGTCATGGTTGTGGCTGCCTTATGGCAAAGATCCAGTCAATTCAAGAAATGGCATGATCAATTTGCAAACTTATCTTTATGGTACTTCTTTTTTAACTACGGTTGAAAAGGGTGAACCCTCTAAAAAAGCTGCAACACCATCCCTAAAAGATGTCACAAGAACTTTATTTCTTTAAAGAAATAAAATAGAATATTGAAATTAATCCTCGATTATTCAATAAATAATCCATGGCCTTATTTGAAAGATATTTGGAAAACAATCCTTTCCCATTTGAATCTCTCAGAGAGTTATGAAAAAAATCTTAATATAATTAAAGTGTATTGAGTTTAATCATGTTGGTGATCGCCAACCATAATTTTGTCTAAGCAATGCGTTATACAAAAAATATTTCATCAAAGTGAATGGGGTCTGACTCCATTCCAAGAGAAAAATGTATTTTTATTCTCCACTAATTTACATTACAAAATTGGCATAAATTATTAGTGTTATGTGCAAGCTATGGTGAAATCCTTCTTCCTTCTCAACGAAAAGTGAAGGCATTCTTGGATGTTCATCAGGAACTAAGATATTATCAACAAAGAACTTCCAGCATGGTTTTTCAGATGGTGGAACTATTTTGGAGCAGAATTAATATTCTTTCGGATCCAATCAAAGAAGTCTTTAATGAATGGATGGAGGCTAAAATGAGGGATATTGATCCTAGAAGAATGATCCAAGGGCAAAATCTTGCTCATTTCTTCATAAAATTAGATTTGGGCTGGAACATTATTCTGAAGGATCCATTTAATTGGTCCTTGAAGACAATTTTACTAAAATGGTGGAATTATCGATTGAAGATAAGCTCAAGCAAATTAAATCCATTATTAAAGCTTATTATTAATAATCCCTCAAAAATTATGGATTTTGAGCTATAAGTAGATGAGGTACTTCATCAAAAGGCGTTATCCTCATGACCGAGATTCAACATAACGTCTCAAAAGATCTACGAAATTAACTTCGCCGGTGTTTAATCACCTTATCTATATCTGTGACAGTGGCGAGTCTTCTGATGGCGTCGACGTGGAATCCACTAGAAACTTAAATTCATAAAGCAGACTCACCAGAAGAAATAATTGCTACTATCCAAAGTAGCCACCTCATTATCTCCACAAGAATCTACTTTACACTCCATAAAGCGGTGGGGGATTATTTTTTAATCTATCAAAGAGTGGGGCTGCATCTTTGGCAAGATTTTGATAGAAATAAGCTACATAATTGAGAGCTCTAAGAAGCGATTTTTATCTAAAATGATATCGAAATTTGTTAGCAAATTTAATACTTATTAATTGGTATAATAGAAGCATTGGATATATTATGGCCTAAAATCTTATCTCGGTTTAAAATAATTTGATTTTTGGCTCGAAATAACTAACCATTTTTAAAATTAACCATTTAAATATTTTTTAGATGATTGAAGTATTAGATAGTATTTGAGAACATAAGAACATCAATATAGACTAAAATATATTTAAAATAATCTTTAAATATATTATTCATGATATGCTAAAATTTAGAAGGTGCATTTTTTAAACTAAAGGGCATTACGTTCCATTCGTAATGTTCAAAGGGTGCCGTAAATGCAATTTTATAGCGATCTCATTCTTTTATTTGGATCTGCCAATATCCTGATTTTAAATCAAATTTGGAAAATATTTTTGCATTATGCAATCTATTTAATAAATCCCTTTTATTAGGAATTGGATATGTGATCCATTTTAAAACTTTTGTTTAGCGGCGTAATTAATTACAAGTCGCGTCTCCTCTTTCCTTTTCTCGTCAATTCATAACATATGATCACATAGCCGAGGAGTAGGATTGCCGAATTATTCCTTTCTTTAATAAATCAACAATCTCTTCTTTGCATAAAGCAAGGTAGTGCTCATTCATTTGACAAGGATGAGGCTTAGTGGGAATGTCTCGTTCATTGAAATTATCAATGTATGGGAGATCCACTACATGGGTCTTTCTTTCCAAAGGAACTCACCACAAACTTCTTGGAATTTTGGTGGCAATTTTGAATTTTTCTTTGAATTTTGGGGAAGAAATTTGTTGTTTAAAAGTTAAACTAATAATTTCTTCTTGTAATAATTTTTTATACTTATTAAGCCTATTCATTTCATTTATGATAATTTCTTTAGGATTGGTGATAAAATGGAATGTGATTTCTTTATCCCAAAGAAAATACTGAATTCTAATATCATCAATTCTAGTGATAGGCATTATTTTAAGAAGAAAAGGAGTTCCCAAAATAATGTGTTGTGTCAAATTTTTGACTAAAATAAAAGGCATTTGAATACAAATATCATCTTGACATACCATAGATGATAATTTATACTTAATTTGTAAAGATCACCGCCCTTTAACCGGCTAGTTTTTTCAAAATATTTAGAAGGAATTATTCCTTCTTGTATACAATTTAAATCTGCTCCACTATCAACTAGAGCAGTTAAATTTGGTAAAATAAATTCTTTATTTATAATTAATTTAATGGAAATATACCATTTTTGGTATATTGCCTTTTGAATATTTTGTAAGAAACCTGGTTCTTGATTAGAATCGGCTATATTTTCAAATGAATTGGCATCTTCTGATTAATCTCAAGATCCCACCATTCATTTGTTCTTGCTCGCCTTTAATTTGAACTCTAATTTTATGTCTTTAATTCTTTTAGCTTATATAAAGAAGTCAATTAGAAGTGAAGAACTTGCCTCATTTTTTCTTAAATACTTGATAAGGAGTATATAGGCTTGTAATTAAATTTTTCTTTATCTTTCTTCTTATCATTAAGAAGATCGATAATTTTATCAAGTTGAATCATCTTCAACTTGTGCTAAAAGTTTAATTAATTGGTCCTTTGCTCGTGTGAGTATATATACAAACCTATCATATTTATTATATTTTTATAATAATCTTCTATGGACTTGCAAGTTAGATTTATTAGATTTATATCGATGAGATGAAGATGAAATATGTTTCATCTTATTCTATTTTAATCGAGGATGTAAGTAGAATTTTCATCTTTGTTTTAACCGTCAATCAAGTTCATTTAACTTCTGAGTGCATCTATGCACGTAATGACTATTACCACATTTGTAACATTTTATTTCTCTTGTCTCTTTTTAGAACTAGGGATGTGAGTGTTTGTTTTCATGAATTTGTCCCATTTTTTTATGACGATTTTTCATGCTTAGGAAAAATAGTTTTTCGTGTTTTCCTTTTTTAGAAGATAAAGGATGCACGAGATCACGCTGAATTGTTCAGAATTACCAACCTATTTTCTGCTCAAGTGACGCTCTTTCATTTGATCTTTAATTTAAGATCATAGGATAAAACCAGCTTTTAATACATGTAGAAATAAGGCCATATGTGGTTTCATATGGGATGGTTCCATCATGAGAAGAGAAACCTTAACCTTTTCAAAGAAATAGATTGGGAAGGCCTTCAATTTTTTGCTTGAAATATATCTACATCATAAAGTGTCATGATGCTAGAAATATATCCTTGTACCATCAAAATGGGTTAAGGATGGACATCTTAATTTTGGAGTAAGGAGCAGTTTTTCTCCTTGATCTCCAATGGATCCAACAAAATGATCTATAATTATTTGAAGAAGATTATAGACCTAATTTTCAAGTTTTTGTTCTTTGGAAGATCCATTAAGTAAATTTGCTGAGGTCTTCCTTTGAGGAACAATGAAAATTATCCCACCATCCTTTCGTGAGTTCCAGAATCCCAAATGATGGCTCTAGACAATATGAGGTTTTTCGATGTTTAGATTGAATGCAGAAAACATAAGCATTCGATGATGAATGATTTGATGTTCAAAAAAGTCCATCAATATTCCATTCATATAAAGAATTCCATCATAGAATTTCCTAAATGAGTATTCCTCAAATAATACATCAAGAGGTGTTGGTTTTTTATAATGTTTTTTCCAAATTTTTCGGATAAGAAAGTTTTGGATATCAAAAGGAGGATGAGGATCTTAATTCTGAAAAAGGTTTTGAACTTTCAATATTATTTGGTTGATCAAGATTAATTTTTGGTTGAGGATTCATTTGAATCTTCATTGACCGATATCTTCTTCTACATACTTTTCAATTTAAATTTAGAATCAAATCAATGTCTTCAAGAGGTCCAAACTTAAGAGAAGTTTAGAGGTGGTCAATAAAGGTTTCACAAATGGGTTTATACTAGTAGAAGCTTTCTAAAGCTGCTTTTAGTTTAAACCTTTTGTTTAAGCATATTATCGATTTTAGACTAAAAAAGATGATAAGTGATTATTTGAAGTATACTATTACTATAATTAAGTATTTAATTACAATAAATTCTTTAGAATTTGTAACTTATTTTTTGAAGGTCTAATTCTAAAGGTTTATCATCCACCATTTTACAACGATGGAGAGATAAGATGCTTCAATTATTTTTCCTTGCTATATTTGCCATTTTTGGTAGTTAAAATAAACTTGAGCAGATTGAGCATAAGAATCAAAAAATAAAAAGGAATAGTTGCTTTGGCTTGACTATTTCTTTCTCTCATTTTTCAAAATATAAATCATTTATTTCGACATTATTCTAGAGAAGTAAAACTTCTATACCAAGTATGAAAGTTATCATACTTTGTTGGAAGTATTCCTTCCACCTCTAGTCTTAGAACCTATTGTAGCTCATTAAGACTAAAGTTCATTTATGGAGTGGGAGATTGATTTTCTCTCACCGATGATATGATTTATTTAGAAGGGCCTCGACCGATGGTGAGTGTGAACCATCCATCTAGACTCTCGAGGTTTTAAGGGATAGAAACCCTAGGAAGTGTGATGGATCGAGGGGTTGAATCTGACTTCAACATCGCCATCAGCTATTTGAATTATCTGATCTACATCTTGATTAATGGAAGGTCTTGCAATGATGGTATAGTCCATGATTTGAAATACCACCTCATTCCATTTAATCACTCTAAGGGGATGCTAATGATTTGTTTCAATCGAGTTCTTTCACCGGTTGAACCTTTCAAACTCTAGATTTAGAGTATTTAAAACTCAAAATGAATTCAAAATTAAAGCAATAGTTTCAAAACTTGGGAGAAAATCATAAAGTCAAATGTAATTTTAAAGCTTCAAAAGATTTATATCGAAAGAGATAAACTCATTGGGAAAGGTGTTGAAATAAACCAGCGTGACATAGGTCTCTACAACACTCATTAGGGATTGAGCATGCCATCTCTAGCTGCTAAAATAAGCATTTAGACCTTTAAGGGTTAAAGGTTTGAATGCTATCAGATCATCCCTATATGAATATATTTAAAGTCTTGCATATATTTATGCATCTTCAAAAGTTAGTAGATAAATGGTTTTATCCATTTGATCTACAAGAATGGTTTGTTCTACATTTTCAAAGATTTTCCTTAAAAAAAAGTTCCAAATTGATAAATGATAGTTTTATCAATTGGGAGAGACCATCTATTTAGGTCTTCTTCATTCAAGGGGAACTCGCCATTTTAGTTCTTGATTAAATTATTATTTCTCCTAATCATAGATTAGAAGTTACTCTAAGAAGCCATATATAACCAAAAGGGGAAAAAAGGGAGAGAGGAAGATGAGGAGAATTTGAAAATCACCACATAAGGATAAAACAAACTAAGTATAAACCTCCATTAGAGAATTATCTTCCTGCACCAACAAAAATAGACTTACAACCCTTTCAAGCACACGCAATGTGGATTTACCATTTATGATGAAGACGGAATATAAACCTCTACCGAGAATTATCCGCATAATAACAATAAGACTTATAACCCTATCAAGCATCACAATGGATGGCCATTTACTGAAGATGGATAAAGCCATGGGAGGAATGAACAAAGTACCGGTTCATCCAAAGCATGGTGAAATGAAAAAAATCTCTAACATCCTTCCCTCCCGTGGATTTACCCCATCATCCGATACTAGACTTAAACCAGGATATATAAAATACTTATTTATTAAAGCTTTAAAAGTACTTACATGATGACAGTAGTGTGAAGCGAAGAACTAAGGAGAGTACAAGAGAGATAAGAGAAGAAGAGAAGGGAAAAAACCGAGCACAATTTACACACGATGAGCCTCCTTATAGAGGTGGAGGCAAAGGAGAGACTTTGCTTAGAGGCTAAGCAAAGGTACAATTATTAAACAAAAGAGAAACGCTGTT
>CM038217.1:173844883-174024619 GCA_021442155.1 Cymbidium sinense | reverse complement strand
CTTATCAAGCATCATGCAACAGGGATGGCCATTTGCGATGAAGATGGGATAAAGCCATGGGAGGAATGAATAAAGTACTGGTTCATCCAAAGCATGGTGAAATGAAAAAAAAATCTCTAACATCCTTCCCCTCCCCAAGGATCTATCCCATCATGGCTCTAATACCAAACTTTAACCAGGATATAAAAAACTTATTTATTAAAGCTTAAAAATAACTTACTTGATGACAGTAGACAGGAAGCAGGAAGAACTAAGGAGAGTACAAGAGGAGAATAGAAGAGAAGAAGAGATGGGAAAACTGAGCACACTTAATACATAGATAGAGCCTCCTTATATAGAGGTGGAGGCAAAGGATAGACTTTGCTTAGAGGCTAAGCAAAGGTAATTATTAAACAAAAGAGAAATATTGCTTAGAAGCTAAGCAACGGTACAATTATTAGACATAATTATTTCTGTCAATAATGTGGCTACTTTTTGGAAAGTAGCAATTATTTCGGTTGGTGGGCCCACTTTATGAGTTGTAAAGTAGGTTCCTTGCTGGTGAAGATAAGCAGCTACTTTAGCAATTATTTTCTCTGGTGGAACCGCTTTATGAAGTGTAAAGTTGATTCCCATGGAGATAATGATGTGGCTACTTTGGATAGTAGCAATTATTTCTTTTGGTGGGTCTACTTTATGAATTTAAGTTTCTCCAGTGGATTCCACATCGACTCCGTCAGAAGACTCATGCAGAGATATAGATAGGGTGATTAAACACCTTGAAGTTGATTTTCATAGATCTTTTGAGATGTTTCTTATGTTGAATCTCTCATGAGGATAACGCCTTTTGAGTTTCATCTACCGAGCTCAAAATCTATAGTTTTTTGAGGGATCGTTAATTCAGAATAAGCTTTAATAATGGCTTTAATTTGCTTGAGCTTATTCTCAATGCTGATAGAATTCCATCATTTTAGTAAAAATTATCTTTGAAGGACAAGCAGATTAAATGGATCCTTCCCGAGAATAACATTCTAGCTCCAAATTCATGGAAATCTGGCAGTCTGTGAAGAAATGAGCAAGATTTTTCCCTTGGATCATTCTTCTAGGATTAATAGCCCTCATTTTGGGGGCAGCTTCCATCCATTCATTAAAGACTTCTTTGATTGGATCCAAAGAATATTTAATTTACCAAAATAGTTCCACCATATGAAGAACCATGCTGGAAGTTCTTTGTTGATAATATCTTTGTTCATGATGAACATCCATGAATGCCTTCACTTTTTGTTGAGAAGGAAGAAGGCTTTCATCATACTGACATAAATAACCAATAATTTAAATTTTGTACAGAAATTAGTGGAGGATAAAAATATATTTTTCTTTTGGAATGGAGTCAGACCCCATTCACTTTGATGAAAGATTTTTTATATAATGCATTTGCTATACAAAATAGTATGGTTCATCTCATCATGAACATGGTTAATCTCAATACACTTTAATTGTATTAAGATTTTTTCATAATTCTCTCTTGAGAGAATAGATTTAAATGGGAAAGGATTGTTTCCCAAATATCTTTCAAATAAGGCCCACAGATTATTTATTGAATAATCAGAGGGATTAATTTCAAGAATATTCTATTTTATTTCTTTAGAGAAATAAACAGGATCTAATGCAACGACATCTTTTAGGGATGGTGTTGTAGCTTTTTTAGAGGGTTCACCCTTTTCAACCGTAGTTGAAGAGGAAGTACCATAAAGATAAGTTTGCAAATTGATCATGCCAATTGTTGAATTGACCGGATCCATTATTATGCGGCACCTCCAGAAAAGAAAGAGACATCCTCAGAAGTAGTCATTCTTCCATGCGGGGTGATCCACCGATCGTCCCCTCAAGAATTCTCGAAAGGAAGAGAATTTTCATTACCTTGATGAATTGAAAATCAAGACAGAGAGCTGCGACATGATGCAAAAATTTGTTTTGAAATTAAATTTTGACATCTTCAATGATGTATTTTAAGGAACAAATAATAATGAAGGAGAAAATCTAAGTAAATCATCTTAAAATTTTGTGATGCACTTAATCAGAAAGCATTTTTTTTGATAATAATACTTTTGCCGAGTAGGATTCCATCTACCAAATAAAAGTAATTCTTCTTTAGAATTCTTTCACGCAGATACCTCCATAGCCTTATCGAGGCATCTGTTTAACAATTTTGAAACTAGTAGGTCCGCAAGATTAAGACAGGAAGGTTTTGAACCCTTTCTTTAATTTTATGCAATGCCATGGTGAGTATCGCACCATGGTGGGGATTCTTTTAATCGCCAAAGAGTGGGGCTGCATCTTTGGCAAGATTTTGATAAAAATCAGCTACATAATTGAGAGCTCCTAAGAACTGCTGTAGCTGGTTTTTTATCTAAAATGATATCTGGAAATTTGTTAGCAAATTCAATACTTCTATTAATTGGTATAATAGCATTGATATATTATGGCTCAAAAAATCTTATTTTAGTTTAAAATAATTTGATTTTTGGCTCATAAATAACTAATCCATTTTAAAATTAACCATTTAAATAAAGTTGAGAACACAAGAACTATCCTTAGGATAAAGAAATCACATTCCGTTTATCACCAATCTTAAAGAAATTATCATAAATGAAATGAATGGGCTTAATAATAAGTCTATGCATATAAATTATTTACAAGAAGAAATTGCTAGTTTAACTTTTAAACAAGAATTTTTTTCCCAAAATTAAAAGAAAAAATTCAAAATTGCCACCAAAATTTCAAAAGGAAGTTTATGGTGACAACCCAATCTTTTCCGGGAAAGAAAGACTCATGTAGTGGATCTCTTGTACATTGATAATTTCAATGAATGAGACATTCCCACTAAGGCTCGTCTTTGTCAAATGAATGAACACTACCTTGCTTTATGAAAAGAAGAGATTTCTGATTTATTAAAGAAAGGAATAATTACAATCGCCCCTTGGAGCTATACCGCATTCTGTTATGAATTGCGTAAAAGGAAAGAGAGACCGCGTAATTAATTACAAGAAACAAATTTTAAAATGGATCAAATATCCAATTCTAAAAAAAGGATTTATTAAATAGATTGCAATGCAAAAATATTTTCCAAATTTGATTTAAAATCGTGATACAAGATCCATAAAGGAATTGATCATAAAATAGCATTTATTGGTTCTTTGGACATAATAACGTAATGCCCTTTGGTTTAAAAAAATGCACCTTCAATTTCAAAGATATCATGAATAATATATTTAATGATTATTTTAAATATTTTAGTCTATATTGATGATGTTCTTGTGTTCTCAAATACTATTGATAATTTCAACCATCTAAAAACATTTAAATGGTTAATTTTAAAAATGGATTAGTTATTTTTGAGCCAAAAATCAAATTATTTTAAACTAAAATAAGATTTTTAGGCCATAATATATCCAATGCTTCTATTATACCAATTAATAGAAATATTGAATTTGCTAATAAATTTTCTGATATCATTTTAGATAAAAAACCATGGTTCTTAGAGCTCTCAATGATGTAAATGATTATCATAATCTTGCCAAAGATGCACCACCCTTGACAAGATTAAAAGAATCCCCACCATGGTTTGATACTCATACTGTAAAAAAAGAAAGGGTTCAACATCTTCCTACCTTAATCTTGTATTAGTTTCAAAATTGTTGAAACAGATGCCTCCTGATAATGGAGGTATCCTAAACAACAACATAACAATAACAACAACAAGCCTTAATACCACATGAATCCTTTCTCCATTGTCCTATTATGTGTCAAATTCTCATTTAATTCAAGTATACTAAGATCATTTTTATTCTTAACCAAGTCTTTTAGGACTCTACCTTTCTTAACATAAGGCAAATCATAATGCATCCCTCCAATTCATCTGACATGCTTTATGTACAAACCATCTAAAGTTTAATTCTCCCTAATCTTATCTACCACCGAGCTACTCCAACTTTTCAACATACATTTTGCATTCTATGGAGGTATCCTAAAGCAACGAAAAAATTCTAAAGAAGAATTAGTTCACTTTATTTCTCGTAAATGGAATCTTACTTAGCAAAAGTATTCCATTATCAAAAAAGAAATGCTTTCTGTGATTAAGTGCATCACAAAATTCCAAGATTTACTTAATCAAGATTTTCTTCTTCAGACATGCTCACAAATACATCATTCAACATGATCTCAAAATTTAGTTTCAAAACAAATTTTGCATCATGGCAATCGCACCTCTCTGTCTTTGATTTCGACATCAAATTCATTAAAGGTAATGTCTTGATTTTATTGAATTTGTGGACGAGTGGATCAGCATGAAAATGACTACCTATCGAGATGTCTTTCTTTGGAGTCACCATATTAATGGCAAAGATCCTCAATTCAACAATTCATGATCAATTTGCAAACTTATCTTTATTGTACTTCCTATTCAACTACGATTGGTGAACCTCTAAAAAAAAACACCATCCCTAAAAGATATTTTGCAAAGAACCTATTTATTTCTCTAAAGAAATAAAACAGAATATTCTTGAAATTAATCCTCCGATTATTCAATAAATAATGTGGCCTTATTTGAAAGATATTTGGGAAATAATCCTTTCCCATTTGAATCTAATCTCAAGAGAGAATTAAAAAAATCTTAATATAATTAAAGTGTATTGAGATTAACCATGTTCGTGGATCTAACTATACTTTTGTATAGCAAAATATTAAAAAAATCTTTCATCAAAGTGAATGGGGTCTCACTCCATTCCAAGAAAAAAATGTATTTTATCCTCCACTAATTTAATTATAAAAATTGATAAATTATGCTATGTGCAAGCTATGAAAGTATTTCCTTCTCAACAAAAGTGAAGGCATTCATGGATATATACAACAAAGATTATCATGAGAACTTCCAAAGATGATTCTTCGATGGTGGAACTATTTTAGCAATTAAATATTCTTCCGATCCAATCAAAGAAGTTTAATGAATGGATGGAAGCCCAAAATATTAATCCAAGAATGATCAAGGCAAAATCTTGCTCATTTCTTTCTTCACAATCCAATTTTTTGAGTCGAATTATCTTGGAAGGATCCATTTAATCGGGTCCTTCAAAGATAATTTACAAAATGGTGAAATATAACATTGAGGATAAGCTCAAGCAAATTAAAGCCATTTTAAAGCTTAGAATTAATGATCCCAAAAACATGAATTTTGATTATATGAGGTACTACAAAGCATCAAAAGATATATCCTCATGAGACCGATTCAACATAAAGAACCTCAAAAAAAATCTAAAATCAACTCGGTGTTTAATCATATTTTCTGATAGTGAGTCTAATCATCACATGGAATAATCGGAGAAACTTAAATTCATTACCACCGTAAGAAAGAATTGCTACTTCCAAAGTTTATCTCATGGAATCTACTACACTTTAAAGTGCCCCAAATAAAATATTTACTTCCAAAGTATTATCTTCAGAAGGAACCTACTTTACAACTCATAAAGTGGGCCCACAAATGATTGCTACTTTCAAAAGTAAAAATTGATAAATAATATCTAATAATCATATCTAGCTTCTTAGCAACATTTCTTTTTGTTTAATAATTGTACCTTTAGCTCTAAAAGTCTATCCTTTGCCTCCAAATCTATATAAAGGAGGTCACTGTATTAAGTGTGTTTTCTCTCTCTTCTATTCTTTCTTTTCCTAAGTTCTTCTCGCTTGCATCATTAATGAAAATACTTATTAGTCCTTAATAAATAAGTATTTTATATATCATAAGTCAGATTTTTAATGATGGAGTAAATATATTTTAATCTATATTGATGATGTTCTTGTGTTCTCAAATACTATTGACGAATACTTCAATCATCTAAAAATATTTAAATGGTTAATTTTAAAAAAATGTTATTTATGAGCAAAATCAAATTATTTCAAACCAAATAAGATTTTATTTAATATATCCAATTTTTAATTATACCAATTAATAAAAGTATTGAATTTGCTAATAAATTCATCATTTTAGATAAAACCATCTATATTTGAGCTCTATATAAAATTGATTTCTATCAAAATCTTGCCAAATATGACTTGACAAAAAATATTACCATGGTTACTCATACTATAAGAAAGAAAATTAAATAATTCAAAACCTTCGGTTAATCTTGGACCCTACTAGTTTCAAAATTGTTGAAATACCGATAAGGGCTGGAGGTATCTAAAGCAAAGGAAAGAATTCTAAAGAAGAATTATTTTTCTAGATGTAATCCTACTCAAAGAAAAGTATTCCATTATCAAAAAAGAAATACTTTCAGATTAAGTGCATCACAAAATTTCAAGATGATTTTTTAATCAAGATTTTTCAGATTTGACAAATCTCGCCAAATACATCATCAACAAGATGTCAAAATTTAGTTTCAAAATAGATTTTGCATCATAATCGCTTCTCTATTTTTGATTTTGACATCAATTAAAGGTAATGAAAATTCTCTTTGATTTTTAACTTGAATTCTGAGATCAATCGGATCATCATGGAAGAATGACACTCTAACCGAGGACATCTTTCTTTTTGTGGAGGTCGCCACCATGGCTGCTCTAATGGCAAAGATCTGGTCAATTAAACAATTGGCATGATCAATTTGCAAACTTATCTTTATGGTACTTTCTCTTCAACTACGGTTGAATAGGGTGAACCCTCTAAAAGTCCAACACCATCCCCAAAATATCAATTGCACTTTTATTTCTTTAAAGAAATAAAAGAATATTCTTGAAATTAATTCATTGTTCAATAAATAATGTGGGCCTATTTGAAAGAAAGAAATTTAGAAACAATCCTTTCCCATTTGAATATAATCTCAAGAGAAATTATAAAACCTTAATACAATTAAAGTGTATTGAGATTAACATATTCATCGATGAACCATACTATTTTGTATTAAAATTATACAAAAAAAATCTTTCATCAAAGTGAATGGGGTCTAACCCATTCCAAGAAAAATGCATTTTATCCTCCACTTATAAAGTACAAAAAATTGGCCTAATTGGTGCTATGTTCTTTTATGATGAAAGCCTTCTTCCTTCTCAACAAAAAGTGAAGGCATTCATGGATGTTTATAATGAACAAAGACATTATCAACAGAGAACTTCCAGCATGGTTCTTCAGATGGTAAAACTATTTTGGAGCAAAATTAAATATTCTTCCTGATCCAATCAAAGAAGTCTTTAATGAATGGATGGAAGCAAAATGATCTAAATCCAAGGATGATCCAAGAGAAAATCTTGCTCATTTCTTCAGACGCAAATTCCATGGATGAGTGAACATTATTCTTGAAGGATCCATTTAATTAATGTCCTTCAATGCTAATTTTACTAAAATGGTAATTCAAGATTGAGGAGATAAGCTTACAAAGAAGATTAAAGCTTATTCTCAATTAACAATTCAAAAACTATGGATTTTGAGCTATCGATGAGGTACTAAAGCATATGTATCCTTATGATACCAGGTTCAACATGAGGAACGCCTCAAAAAAATCTATGAAATGAACTCAAGTGTTTAATCATCTATATCTATCTCAAGGCTATTCTTTGACGATATCGACGTGAATCCATGGAGAAACTTAATTTCATAAAGAAACCCTGGAAGAAATAATTGCTACTATCCAAAGTAGACATCATTATTTAAAATCTTACACTTCATAAAGCGTCCCACCAAAGGAAATAATTTCTACTCCAGTATTCTTATCTTCACCGAGTGAACCTACACAACTCAAAGTGGGCCCACCAAGTAAATAATTTACTTAAAAAGTATTACATATTAATTCTAATAATTTGTACATTGCTATCTTCTAAAAACGCTCTCTTTGTTTAATAATTATACCTTTTGCTTAGCCTCTAAGCAAAATGATCCTTTGCCTCCACTTATATAAGGATCCGTTTTTAAGTGATTTTTCCAATCTCTTTCTTCTATTCTCCTCTACTCTGTTCTTATTAAAGATATAAAATTGAAGGTGCATTTTAAACTAAAGGCATTACGCTCCATTGTCCAAACATAAATGCTATTTTATAGATCCATTCTTTATGATCTGCCAATATCCGATTTTAAATCAAATTTGGAAAATATTTTGCATTATGAATCTATTTAACAAATTCCTTTATTTTAGAATTGATATTTGATCCATTTTAAAATTTTATTTAGCGGCTAGTAATTATAAGTCCTCTTTCCTTTCCTTTCTAAATTGTAATAGAAAGCTGCATTTCTAAGGGAGGATTTCAATTATTTCTTTAATAAATCAAGAATCTCTCTATGCATAAAGCAAGGTAGTGCTTTCATTTGACAAGGATATTTTGGGAATGTCATTCATTGAAATTATCAATGAATGGGAGATCCACTACATGAGTCTTTCTTTCCTAAGAATTGAGTTGTCACCACAAACTTCCTTTTGGAATTTCAATTTTGAATTTTTTCTTTTAATTTTGGGAAGAAAAATGTTAAAAGTTAAACTAGCAATTTCTTAAATAATTTATATGCATAGACTTATTATTAAGCCTATTCATTTCATTTATGATAATTTCTTTAAGATTGGTGATAAAATAGAATGTGATTTCTTTATCCCAAATAAAACAAATCCAGATCATCAATTCTAAGGAATTTATTTTAAGAAAAGAGTTCCTAAAATAATGTGTTGTAATTTTTGACTAAAATAAAAGGCATTTGAATATAAACATCATCTTGACATGGCAGATGATAATTTAAACTTAATTTGTAAGACTCACCATGCCGCTTTAACCTAGTTTTTTCAAAATATTTAGAAGGAATTATTCCTTCTTGTATATAATTTAAATCGCACTATCAACTAGAGCAAGTTAAATTTGATAAAATAAATTCTTTATTTATAATTAATTTAATAAAAATATACCATTTTGGTATATTGTCTTTGAATATTTTGTAAGAAACGTTCTTGATGAATCATATTTTCAAATGATTGATCTTGATTAATTTCAAGATCCATTAGACAATTCATTCATTCTCTCTTGCGCTTTAATTTTCAAACTTTTAGTTTCTTTAAGCCTTTAAATCTACCAAAGAAGTCAATTAGAAGATGATGTACTACTTCTCATTTTCTAAATACTCATAAGGAGTATAGAGGCTTGTAATTAAATTTTCTAGTTTTATCTTTCTTATCATTAAGAAGATATAATTTTATCAATGAGTTGAATCATCTTCAACTTGGCAAAAAGTTTAATTGGTCCTTTGCTCATTGTGGTGACAAGGAGGCTCCTCAAATGTGCTTAAATTATTCATCACAAATATATTAATGTGAGGTTGAAGTAATGGATTGAATTCACCATTTGTAAAAAAATACTTATTTATTAAAGCTAGTACTTACAAGATGCTAAAAGATTTGTTTATTAGAGTATTTGTACAATAAAATTTTTTAACTCAGGATTTAGTATGTAAACTCAAAAATGAATTCAAAATTATTTCTTCATAACCATAAAGTCGTAAAATGTAATGAGCTTGTGATTTATATGAAAGAGATAAAGCAGAAAATAAAAAAAGATAAATTAGTCTCTATAACACTCATTAGATTGAGCGGAAGGCATCTCAATTTAATTAAAGAAGCATTTATACCTTTAAGGGTTAAAGGTGAATGATCTCAGATCATCATATGAATATATTTAAAGTCTTGTATATTTTATGTATCTTCAAACGTTATAAATGGTTTTATCCATTTGATTTAGAATTTTGTTCTATAGTTTTCAATCAAGATTTTTCCTTAAAATTAAAATTTCCAATTGATAAATGATAATTTATCAATTTGGAGAGACCATCTATTTGTTTCTTCATTCAAGGGAAATTTTAGTTCTTGATTAAATTATTATTTTCCTAATTTAGATTAAGTTACTTTAAGAAGTAGAATATAACCAAAGGGGAAAAGGAGAGAGGAAGATGATGCAGGAGTTTAAAACAAATCAGACATATAAAACAAACTAAGTAAAACCTCATTAGAGAAAATATTTTAGAAGAAATAGGACTTACAAAAGCATCACAATAGGATTTAATCCATTTGTGAAAAGACAATACAAAACTCAAAAGAATTATCAGATAAACAGAAGATGATATTTATACATAATTTGTAAGGACTCATCATTATTTAAATAAAATATTTAAAGGAATTATTCCTTCTAAAAATTTAAATCTAACTATCAACAGAGCTTAAAGAAAAAATAAATTTATTTATAAATTAATTGAAACATACCATTTCGGTATTTGCCTTTAATATATTTTGAAACCTTCTCGATATCTATATTTTCAAATGAATTATATCTTCCATTAATCAAATCATGACCATACATTTATTTGCTCGATAACTCTACTTTAATTTCTTTAATTCGCCTTTAGTTATAAAGATGTCAATTAGAAGATGAAGAACTTGCATTTTTTCTTAAATAACATAAGGAGTATATCATTTGTAATTAAATTTTCTAGTTTATCTTTCTTCTTATCATTAAGAAGATCGATAATTTATCACTAGTTGAATCATCTTCAACTTGTTTTTAAATGTCCTTTACTCAGTGGGTGAGCATCTTCCATATTTATTATATTTATATAATAATCTATTATTAGATTTATCGCATCGTAATCAATGAATGAAGATGAAATATGATCTTTCTTCATCTTCCATTCTTTCGTAAGAGAAGAATTTTCGTGGTTTAATTTGTCAATGTTCATTTAACTTCTGATAGGCATTGAGCGTAATGATTATCACATTTGAACATTTTATTTCTCTTGACTTTGGTTTTAAAGAGGAGAGTATTGTCTTTATCACATTTTATGACGTATTTTCATGCTTAGAAAAATAGTTTCATATTTTCCCTTGTGTTTAAGATAAAGGACATGGATCAGTCATAAGTTTTTCAAGTGACTCTTTTCATTTGATCTTTAATTTAAGATCGTAAGATTTTAAACCGCTTAATGCAATAGGTTTCCATATGTAAGGTTCCATGGATGGTTCCATCCAAAGAGAACCTTAACTTTCAACAAATAGAGAAATTTTGCTTCCAAAGGAAGGCTCATCATAAAGCAAAAACGTCCTGCAGAAATATATCCTTGTACCATCGAAATGGGTTAAGGATGAACATCTTAATTTTGAGTAAGGATTTTCTTTGATCTCCAATGGATCCAAAGAAATGATCTTATGAAGAAGATTATAGAAATTTTTTTTTGTCGCTTTCTTTTGGAAGATCCTTCACTTAATTCACTTTAAGGAGGTCTGAGGAACAAAGGAGAAAATTATCCCACCATCCTTTCAGTTTAGAGAATCCTAAAAATGATGACAATATGATTTTCTTGATGTCTAGAGGAACAAATAAAACATAAGCATTTCGATGAAGGGTATAATGATGATGTTCGAAAGTTCATCAATATTCCATTCATATAAATAAATCATCATAGAATTTAAAACGAGTATCTTCCTCAAATAATAAATGAGGAGGTGTTTTTTTATAATAATGTTTTTCCAAATTTTTCTTGATAAGAAAGTTTTGATATCAAAGGATGATTTAATTGAAAAATTTGAACTTTTCAATATTGATGATCAAGATCAGGATTGTAATATTCATCGAAGATCAAGAGCTTATACTTTTTTTCAAAATTTAAATCAAAGAATTTCTCTAAGATTAACTTAAGATTAGTATGGTCAGATAAAGTTCACAAAATACTAAAATTTTTTATTAAACCTTTTGTTTATCTAATCAATTTAGACTAAAAAAAAAGATTTAGTGATTTGAAACTATAATTTGTTGTTTAATTACAAGAATAAATTATGTGGAAAATTTTATAATTCTAAAGTTTATCAACCATTTTCAATATTAGGATAAGATTCATAATTTTTTTTTGTTGCCATTTTTAGCAAAAATAAAGAACTTATTGATCAAGAAAACAAAACCATACAAATAGTTTCCTTATTTCTCTCTCATTTTGAATTATAAATCATTTATTTGATTAGTAAAACTTATAAGATGAAGTTATTTCATACTTTGGTAAAATTCTGAGAATAACCTCTAAACATTATAGCTCATTAAGACTAAAGTTCATTCGTAGTGGAGATTAATTTTCTCTCACATGATAGATATGATTTTTTAGCGAGGCTCACCGATGGTTCAAGAGTGAACCATACCATCTAGACTTACCTAGGTCAAAGATAGAAATCAAGTGTGAGGATAAATTGAATCTTCAACAACATCGCCATATAAGAAATGATCTAATTTGATTAATGGAAGGTCTTATGAAGATGGTATAGTCCATTATTCTAAAAATATCATTCCATTTAATATCAAGTAGCAAATGGGATGCTAACATTTTAGAGTTGTCTTTTATTGAACAACTTTTGAACCTGTGATTTATAAAAAATGAATTAAAATTAAAGCAATAATTTAAAGTAGAAATCATAACCATAAAGAGTAAAATGTAATTAAGATTCTCAAGAGATTGATTCAAAAAAGGATTGTTTAAATATCTTATAAAAGACATTTTATAAATTAGTAAATATTTTAAAATACAAAATGGTATAAATTATTTATGTGAAGATGAAAGCCTCTTCCTTCTCAAAAAAGAAGGCATTCATGCATCATGAACAAAGAGATTATCAACAAAGAACTTCTTATGAACTATTTGAAATGTAATTAAATACTTTCGATCCAATCAAAGAAGTCTTAATGAATGGATGGAATCCCAAAATGAGGCTATTAATCCTTAAGAATGATCCAAGGGCAAAATCTTGCTCATTTCTACGCCATTCCATGGATTTAGAGATTAAATTTCATCACGCCGCTTTATTTCAACACCTAACTGAAGTTATCTTTATATAAATCTTTTAAGCTCTAAAACATTTCATTTTTATGGTTATGTTTTCCTTCCTTCAAACTATTGCTTTAATTTTAGAATTCATTTTAAGTTTTAAATACTTAAATCTAGAGTTCAAAGTCATGAACAAACTACTTTGAAATAATAAAGATCTATTGCTACTAACAGAGGATTAAATGGAATGATGGTATTTTCTTAATCATGGACTATCCATTTCATTTTAAGACCTTCCATCAATCAAGATGTAGATAAATTCAAACATCCATGCTTAATATCGATTCAATCTATCCAATCACACTTAGATTTCTATCCCTTCAAAACCATGAGAATCTATGGATGGTTCAATAAACATCAAGTTTAAATGTAATCATATCTATCATCCAAATGAGAGAAAATCAATCTCTCACCCATAAATGAACTTTAGTCTTAAATAAAGATCTCTATAGAGAGGTTATTCTAAGAATACTAACCAAAGATGATAACTTTGGATGAAGTTTTACTCATGAATAATATTTTGAGATTATATTTCAAAATGAAAAAGAAATAGTCACCAAATAACTATTCCTTACACATGGTTTTGTAGATTTTCAATCTTCAATTTATATTTTAACTACCAAAAAATGGCAAACAGAGCAAAAAATAAATTACATCTTATCCTTTGAAAATTGGATGATAAACAGAATTAGCTCCTAAAAATAAGTTTGATATAATAAATTTAGGAATTTATTAATAATTAAAATGTTTTAATTATAAGAATAAGATACTCATAATCAGATCATCTTTTTTAGAGTCTAAATAACCGATGCTTAAAAAAAGGTTAGTCCCAAAACTAAAGAAAAGCTCAAAAAAGCTTCTACTAGTATAAATAGAAATATTTTATTCAAATGACCTCTTAAACTTCCTTAAGGATTATTCAAGATATTGAATTTTGATTCTAAATTTAAAAAAGTATGTAGAGCAAGATATCACAATCTGAGGAAGATAAATGAATCTCAACCAAATGACATGATCAACCATAATATTGAAAAGTTTAAAACCTTTTTCAAGAATTACAAGATCTCATCCTTTGAATCCAAAACTTTCTTATCCCAAGAAAATTTGAAAACATTATTATAAACCAACATCATTTATTATTTGAGGAAGATACATTCATAGAAATTCTAATAGATTCTTATATGAATGGAATATTGATGGCTTTCTAACATCAAATCATTCATACCCTTCATAAAAATTTATTTATATTGAATCTAGAAAATTAAATAGAGCCAATTCGATTCTAACTCAAAGGATGGTGATAATTTTTCACTATTCCTCAAGAAGACCTTAAATTGACTTATTAAGGATATTCCAAAAGAACAAAGAAACCTAAAAAATGTATAATCTTCAAAATTATAGATCATTTTGTATCCATTGAGATAAAGGAGAAAAACTCCTTTATCAAAATTAAGATGTCCATCCAATATTTCATGGTACAATGATATTCTAACAAAAGAGATAATTTTAAGATCTATACCTTCATAAGCAAAATTCATAAGGCCTTCAATCTATTTTAATAAAAGGTTAAGGTTTCTTCTCCTTTTAATGAAACCATCCCATATGAAACCCTTAATAAATCTATGCATTATTAAAACTATTTGAGCCTGATCTAAATTAGATCAAATGAAAGAAGCATCTACTTGATAAAATCTAGCAAATTCTCAAAATCAATATCCTCTTTATTTAAACATAAGGAAAACATGAAAAACTTTTTTTAAGCATGAAAAGCACCCATAAAGGACAAATTCAAGCAAACATAAAAAAATTTCATCCCTGTTCTAAAACCAAAGAGACAAGAAAATAAATGTTACAAAAGCTAGTTTCTAACAAATGCTTAAGAAGAAGAAAAGAACTTGATTTCTTGAAAACAAACCCGATCAAATGGTATTAGAGCATGTGAATTGGAACAAAAAAATCTCTCAACATCCCTCCCATGGATTTACCATCTCTAAATTCTACGATAGTGTGAAAATTAAAGATTTCAAACCTTCTGCTTTAATCTTTTGACCCCACTAGTTTCAAAAATTGTTGAAACCCCTCAACTATGGAAAATCTTAAAAAATGAAAATTCTAAGAAATATTTCTTGTAAAATTTTCAAAAGTATCTATTATCAAAAAAGAAATTTCTATGATTAAGTTCATCCTTCAAGATGATTTATTTAATCAAAGATTTTTTTCTTCGATTGACTATTCCTAAATAAAACATCATCAAGATGACAAAAAATTTAGTTTCAAACAAATTTTGCATCATGAAAGACTATCTTATTTTGACATCAATCATCGTAATGAAAATTCACTTGATTTTCTCATGAATTCATAGAATATGATCATAAGAGACTATAACTCTTTCATAGGTCAAACGAGACAAAGATAATTCAACAATTGGCATGATCTGCCATTGACATGGTCAATCAAAAGAAAGACTGTTGATAGTCATTCTTAAGTGAACGATGAAAATTCGCTTAATCCTCCGATTTTAAAGAGAATCGAAGAAGAAGAACATATTTATCTTCATCCTCATCAAATTGATAACCAATAAATCTAACTAAAGTCACAAATAGATTATTATAAAAATATAATAAATATGATAGTCTATACGCCACCCACGAGCAAAAGGACCAATTAATTAAACTTTTAAATAAAAGTTGAAGATGATTCAACTGTGATAAAATTATCGATCTTCTTAATGATAAGAAGAAAGATAAATTAGAAAATTTAATTACAAGCCTCCTATATACTCTTATCAAAGTATTTAAGAAAAAAGAAGGCAAGTTCATCTTCTAATTCATCTTTAGAGCTAAAGACCTAATTAAAGAAACTAAAATTATTCAAACAAAATTAAAGTCGAAAAGAGAAAATAAAATGAATGGTCGTGGATCTTGAAATTAATTAGAAGATGCCCAATTCATTTGAAAATATAGAAGCCGATTCTAATCAAGAATAGTTTCTTACAAAATATTCAAAAGGAAATATACCATAAATTGTATATTTCCATTAAATTAATTATAAATAAAGAATTTATTTTATCAAATTTAACTGCCGATAGTGAGCATTTAAATTGTATACAAGAAGGAATAATTCCTTCTAAATATTTTGAAAAAAAAAAAAGCAAGACCGAAAGGAGAGTCTTTACAAATTAAGTATAAATTATTATCATGTCAAGATGATGTATTCAAATGCCTTTTATTTTAGTCAAAATTTGACACAACACATTATTTTGGAACTCCTTTCTTCTTAAAATAATGCCTATCTAGAATTGATGATATGAATTCGTATTTGGGATAAAGAAATCACATTCGCTTTTATCACCAATCCTAAAGAAATTATCATAAATGAAATGAATAGTTTAATAATAAGTCTATGCATATAAATTATTTACAAGAAGAAATTGCTAGTTTAACTTTAAACATCAAATTTCTTCCCAAAAGAAAATTCAAAATTGCCACCAAAATTCTAAAAGGAAGTTTGTGGTGACAACCCAATTGCTTTCGAAAGAAAGACTCATATAGTGGATCTCCGCATACATAATTTCAATAAAGTACCCAAAGCTCCTTGTCAAATGAACGAGCACTACCTTTGCAAAGAAGAGATTCGATTTATTAAAGAAAGGAATAATTGGCAATCCTTCCCCTCGAGTACCATTCTATGTTATGAATTTGTAAAAGGAAAGAGAGACCACTTGTAATTAATTACAAGACACTAAACAAAGTTTTAAAATGGATCAGATATCCAATTCCTAATAAATTTATTAAATAGATTGCATAATGCAAAATATTTTCCAAATTTGATTTAAAATCAATATTGTGATCCGATAAAAGAATTGGATCGCTATAAAAATATTTATGCCCTTTGGTTTAAAAAATGCACCTTCTAATTTCAACATATCGAATAATATATTTAAAGATTATTTTAAATATATTTTAGTCTATATTGATGATGTTCTGTGTTCTCAAACATATTGATGAACACTTCAACCATCTAAAACATTTAAATGGTTAATTTTAAAAATGGATTAATTATTTCTAAGCCAAAAAATCAAATTATTTCAAATTGAAATAAGATTTTAGCCATAATATATCCAATGCTTCTATTATACCAATTAATAGAAGTATTGAATTTGCTAACAAATTTGATATCATTTTAGATAAAACCAACTAAATGATTCTTAGAGCTCTCAATTATGTAGATTTTATCAAAATCCAAAGAGCTCAACAGATTAAAAAAGAATCATGGTCTCTCATAATGCAAATTAAAAGAAGGGTTCAAAACCTTCCCTTAATCTATGGACCCTACTAGTTTCAAAATTGTTGAAACAGATGCCTCTGATAAGGGCTATAGAGGTATCTAAAGTAGCGAAAGAATTCTAAAGAAGAATTAGTTCGCTTTGTTTCTGGTAAATGGAATCCTACAAAAAAAGTATTCCATTATCAAAAAAGAAATGCTTTCGGATTAAGTGCATCTCAAAATTCCAAGATGATATACTTAAAGATTTTCTCCTTCATATGATGCTCCTCCAAATACATCATTGAACAAGATGTCAAAATTTAGTTTCAAAATAAATTTTGCATCAAATCGCAGCTTTGTCTTGATTTTGACATCAATTCATTAAAGGTAATGAAAATTCCTAATTTTCGACCCGTGAATTCTTGCAGACGATCGGTGGATCACCCATGGAAGAATGACACCTCTAACCGAGAAGTCTTTCTTTCAGAGGTCACATGTGCTTTAATGGCAAAGATCCAAACCAATTCAACAATTGGCATGATCAATTAAAACTTATCTTTATGGTACTTCCTCTTCAACTATGGTTGAAAAGGGTGAACCTCTAAAGCAACACCATCCCTAAAAGATGTCATTTAACAAGAACATATTTTTCTAAAGAAATAAAATAAAAATTTTATTGAAATTAATCCTCTGATTATTCAATAAATAATCTGTGAGCCTTATTTGAAAGATATTTGGGAAACAATCCTTTCCCATTTGAATCTAATCTCAAGAGAGAATAATGAAAAATCTTAATACAATTAAAGTGTATTGAGATTAACCATGTTCGTGATTATGAACCATACTATTTTGTATAGAAATGTATTATACAAAAAAATCTTTCATCAAAGTGAATCTAACTCCATTCCAAGAAAAAATATATTTTATCCTTCACTAATTTACGCTCAAAATTGGCATAAATTATTGGTGTGTAAAGATGATGAAAGCCTTCTTCCTTCTCGTGAAGGCATTCATGGATGTTCATGAACAAAGATATTATCAACAAAGAACTTTCAAAGATGGTTCGATGGTGGAACTATTTTGGAGCATAATTAAATATTCTTCCCATCCAATCAAAGAAGTCTTTAATGAATGGATGAAGCGCCCCAAAATGAGGGCTATTAATCCTAAAAAGAATGATCCAAGCAAATCTTGCTCATTTCCTCATAGACTGCTAGATTCCATGGATCTGGAGCTGGAACGTTATTCTCGGGAAGGATCCATTTAATCAGCTGGTCATTCAAAGGCAATTTTTCTAAAATGGTGGAATTCAATCGATTGAGGATAAGATCAAGCAAATTAAATTTATTAAAATATCTCAATATTTTCAAAAAATGAATTTTGAGCTATCAGAGGTACTACAAAGCATCAAAATACATTATCCTCAACAGATTCAACATAAGGAACCTCAAAAAAAATTTAAAATCAACTCGCCAAAGGTGTTTAATCACCCTATCTATATCTGATGAGTCTTCGATCCAAAGTGGAATCCACTGAGAAACTTAAATTCATGAAGCACCCACTAGAAATAATCTACTTTCTAAAGTATCACATCATTATTTCCGGAATCTACTTTACAAAGTGGAAAGAAATAATTGCTACTAAAAGTAGATGCTTATCTCCTAAGAAAGAACCTACTTTACAACTCATAAAAGTGGGCCCAAAAAATAATTTCCAATAAGTAGCCACATTATGTGAAATAAATGTCTTATTGTAATTGCTAGCTTCTAAGCATTACTCAGTAATATTTACCTGTTTTCAAAAAGATCTCCTTCTCTATATAAGAGTTCTCTTTTTAAGTGTTTTCTTCGCTTTTCCCATCTCTTCTTCTCTTCTATTCTCCTCTTGTACACTCCTTAGTTCTTCCGCTTACCCATCGTAAAGTAAATATTTTAACACCTAAAAATTCATAAATTCACAAATCAAAATCACCTCTCTTTCATTTTGACATCAACTCATCAAAGGTAATGAAAATTCTCTTTTTGACCCATGAATTCTTCGAGGGACAGTGATAACAGCATGGAAGAATGACCACTTAACCAGGGAAGTCCTTCTTTGGATAATGGCAAAGATTTTTTCAACAATTGGCATGATCAATTTGCAAACTTATTTTATGGTACTTCCTCTTCAACTAGTTGAAAAGGGTGAACCTCAAAGCCGCAACACCATCCCAAAAAAAGATGTCGATTAAGAACTTTATTTCTAAAGAAATAAAATAGAATATTCTTGAAATTAATCCTCCGATTATTCAATAATAATTATTTGAAAGATATTTGGAAAACAATCCTTTCCCATTTTAATCTAATCTCTTAAGAGATAAATATGAAAAAATCTTAATACAATTAAAGTGTATTGAGATTAACCATGTTCGTGATCAGATGAACCATACTACAAAACCATGCAATGAAAGGAATAGGTGCTTTGGCTTGACTATTTCTTTCTCTCATTTTTTTAAAATATAAATCATTTATTTCGATACATTGGTCTTGAAGTAAAGTTTTCTATACCAAGTATGAAAGTTATCATACTTTCAAAGTATTCTCAACCTCTCTCAGTCTTAGAACCTATGTGTACATTTAAGACTAAAGTTCATTTCAAATGAGTGGGAGATTGATTTTCTCTCACTAGATGAAAGATATGATTTAATAATGGCCTCAAAATGGTTCAGATCGAAGGTTGAATCTACTTCAACATCCATCATTTTGAATTATCGATCTACATCTTGATTAAAGGAAGGTCTTAAGCACCATAGATGGTATAGCCATGATTCAAAAAATACCACCTCATTCCATTTAATCACTCTAGTAAAATATGGGATGCTAAGATTTATTTTGATCGAGTTATTTGTTCTATTGAATTTTTCAACTCTAGATTTATAGATTTAAAACTCAAAATGAATTCTAAAATTAGTTATATCAATTTTCACCAAGATTTTCCTTAAAATCAAAAGTTCCAAATTGAAAATGATAATATATCAATTTTGGAGAGACCATCTATTTAGTCTTCTTCAAGAACCCATGTAGTTCTTGAATAAATTATTATTTCTCCTAATTGTTAGATTAGAAGTTACTTTAGGCTAAGAAAACTGCACTACACCAAGATATATAAAAAACTTATTTATTAAAGCTTAAAAATTACTTACACGATGACAGTAGGAAGGATGCAGGCAGAACTAAGGAGAGTACAAGAGGAGAATTGAAGAGAAGAAGAGATGGGAAAACCGAAAGCACCGAGCACTAATAAATAGATGAGCCTCCTTATATAAAGGTAAAAGGATAGACTTGCTAGAGGCTAAGCAAAGGTACAATTATTAAACAAAAGAGAAACATTTTTAAGCAATGGTACAATTAGGTATACATTAAATATTAAAGCTACTTTGGTAGCAATTATTTAAATGTGTTACATGAGTTGTAAAGTAGGTTCTATAAGATGGCTTTTTGAAAGTAGCAATTATTTCTGGTGGGACCACATGAAGTGTAAAGATTCCCGTGATATATGTGGCTACTTTGGAAAGTAGCAATTATTTCTTCCTGCTTTATGAATTTAAGTTTCTCCTGGATACTACATCGCGTTAGAAGACTCCAGCCACAGATATAGATAGGTGATTAAACACTCGAAGATTTGTAGATTTTTTTGAGACGCTCCTTATGTTGAATCGTCTCGAGATGATACTTTGATACCTCATCACTAGCTCAAAATTAGTTTTTTTAGGGATCGTAAAATAAGCTTTTAATAATGGCTTTAATTTGCTTTGAGCTTATCCTTCAATGTTGATTGAATTCCACATTTTAGTAAAATTATCTGAAGGACCATGATTAAATGGATCCTTCCCATAACGTTCCAGCCTCCAAATCCATAATCTAGTAGTCGAAGAAATGAGCAAGATTTTGCCTTGACATCTGGATTAATTCATTTTGGGGCATTTTCATCCATTCATTAAATACTTTGATTGGATCAAAGAATATTTAATTCTCCAAAATAGTTCCACCATCTAACCATGAAAGTTCCGATAATATCTTTGTTCATTATAAACATCCATGAATGCCTTCGCTTTCATTTAGAAGGAAGAAGCTTTCATCATAGTTTGAACATAACAAATAATTTATGCCAATTTTGTAATAAATTAGTGGAGGATAAAAAATACATTTTTTCTTGGAATGGAGTTAGACCCCATTCACTTTGATGAAAGATTTTTGTATAATTTGCATTTGCAAAAAATAGTATGGTTCATCCGATCACAAACATGGTTAATCTCAATACACTTTAATTGTATTAAGATTTTTCATAATTCTCTTGAGAGATTAGATTCAAATGGGAAAGGATTGTTTCCCAAATATCTTTCAAATAAAGCCCAATTATTATATTGAATAATCGAGGGATTAATTTCAAGAATATTCTATTTTATTTCTTTAGAGAAATAAATAGTTCTTTTGCAATGACATCTTGTGGATGGTGTTGCTTTTTAGAGGGTTCACCCTTTTCAACCGAGTTGAAGAGGAAGTACCATAAAGATAAGTTTGCAAATTGATCATGCCAATTGTGAATTGACCGATCTTTCCATTAGAGCATGGCCACGACCTCAAAAGAAAGACGCCCTGTTAGAGTGTCATTCTTCCATGGGGTGATCCACCGATCGTCCCCGCAAGAATTCAATAAAAAATAGAAGAGAATTTTCATTACCTTTAATGAATTGATGTCAAATCAAACAGAGTCTGATTGCCATGATGCAAAAAATTTGTTTTGAAACTAAATTTTGACATCTTGTTCAATGATGTATTTGACCGAGGAAATAATACAAGAGAGAAATGCATTAAGTAAATCATCTTGGAATTTTGAGATGCACTTAATCACGTAAAGCATTTTTTTTGATATAAATACTTTTGTAAGTAGGATTCCATTTACCAGAAACAAAGTGAACTAATTCTTCTTTAGAATTCTTTCGCTGCTTTAAGATACCTCCATAGCTCTTATCAGAGGCATCAGTTTCAACAATTTTGAAACTAGTAAGATTAAAGTAAAGACGAACCCTTTCTTTAATTTAAAATCGCCATGGAGTATCGCACCATGGTGGGGATTCTTTTAATCTATCAAAGAGTACATCTTTGGCAAGATTTTGATAGAAACTACATAATTAAGTTTCTAAGAATAGTCTGGTTTTATCTAAAATGATATCGGAAATTTATTAAGAAATAATTGGTATAATAGAAGCATTGGATATATTATGGCCAAAATCTTATTTCTTTGAAATAATTTGATTTTTCAATCTAATCATTTTTAAAATTAACCATTTAAATATTTTTAGATGGTTGAAGTGTTCATCAATATTTGAGAGAACATCATCAATATATATATTTAAAATAATCTTTAAATATTTATTTTTCTATCTTTGAAATTTGCATTTTTTAAACCAAGGCATTACGTTCCATTAGTAATGTCAAAAAAGGGCAGTAAATGCTATTTTATAGATCGATTCTTTTATGGATGCAATATCTTTTAAATCAAATTTGGAAAATATTTTTTTTATTATCAATCTATTTAATAAATCCCTTAGAATTGGATATTTGATCCATTTTAAAACTTTGTTTAGCGCTTGTAATTAATTACAATCGCGGTCTCTCCTCTTTCCTTTTCATAACATAGAATGCGATTACACTCAAGAGAGATTGCCAAATTATTCCTTTCTTTAATCAAATCTCTTCTTTGCATAAAGCAAGTAGTGCTCATTCATTTGACAGATGAGCCTTAGTGGGAATGTCTCATTCATTAAATTATCAATGTAAAGATCCACTACATGAGTCTTTCTTTCCCGCAATTGGGTTGTCACCACTTCCTTTTGGAATTTTTTGGTGGCAATTTTGAATTTTCTTTTAATTTTGGGGAAGAAATTTCTTGTTTAAAGTTAAACTAATTTCTTCTTGTAAATATTTATATGCATGACTTATTAAGCCTATTCATTTCATTTATGATAATTTCTTTAGGATTGGTGATAAAATGAAATGTGATTTCTTTATCCCAAAGAAAACACTAAATTTATCATCATTCAATTTATATTATTTTAAGAAGAAAAGGAGTTCCAAATAATATGTTGTGTCAAATTTTGACTAAAATAAAGGCATTTGAATACACATCATCTTGACACTGATAGATGATAATTTATACTTAATTTGTAAGACTCAAGTTTTGCTTAGTTTTTTCAAAATATTTAGAAGAATTATTCCTTCTTGTATACAATTTAAATTACTCAACTAGAGTGGTTAAATTTGGTAAAATAAATCTTTATTTATAATTAATTTAATGGAAATATACCATTTACGGTATATTGCCTTTTAAATATTTTGTAAGAAACTTGTTCTTGATTAGAATGGACATATTTTCAAATGAATTAGGCATCTTGATTAATCTCAAGATTCATCAATTCATTTGTTCTTATCGACTTTCATTTGAACTCTTTTTCTTTAATTATCTTTAGTTTAAAAAAGGCGAATTAGAAGATGAAAGAACTTGCCTCATTTTTTTTTCTTAAATACCGATAAGGGGTATATAGGAGGCTTGTAATTAAATTTTTTAGTTTATCTTTCTTCTTATCATTAAGAATCATAATTTTATCACAGTTGAATCATCTTCAACTTGTGCTAAAAAAATTAATTAATTGGTCTTTTTCTGGGGCGTATATACTGTCATATTTATTATATTTTTATAATAATCTATCTATTGACAGGACTTGCAATAGTTAGATTTATCAGAATTTGATGAGGATGAAGATGAAATATGATCTTCTTCTTCTTGATTTTCAATCGGAGGATGTATGTAAATTTTCATCGGGTTTGTTTTAACCCTTTATCAATCAAGTTCATTTAACTTCTTCTTGTGCATTTATTTGCGTAATGAGCACACATTTGTAACATTTTATTTCTCTTGTCTCTTTGGTTTTAGAACAGAGGGAGAGTGCTTGTTTTTGTCACATTTTTTATGGCGTGATTTTTCATGTTTAGGAAAATAGTTTTCATGTTTTCCCTTGTGTTTGGAAGATAAGGATGTGAGGATCACAGTTGAATTGTTCATAGAATTCTCCAAATTTTCGCTCAAGTAGGCGCTCTTTTCATTTGATCTTTTAATTTAAGATCGGCAAATTGCTAAACCACTTTTAATACATGCAAAATAAGGTTTCCATATGTAAGTGTTTCATATGGGATGGTTCCATCATAGAGGAAGAGAAACCTTAACCTTTTTAAATAAATAGATTGGGAAGGCCTTCAATGAATTTTTGCTTCCGGTGAAGGCTATTGGCATCATAAAGTATAATGGCGTCTAGAAATATATCCTTGTACCATCGAAAATGGGTTAAGGATGGACATCTTAATTTTGGAGTAAGGAGTGAGTTTTTCTCCTTGATCTCCAATGGATCCAAAATGATCTATAATTGTTTGAGAAGATTATAGATTGAATTTTCATTAGGTTTTTATTATTCTTTTGGAAGATCCTTAGTACTTAAGTCAATTTCGCTAAGGAGGTCTTCCTTTTGAGAAATAGTGAGAAAATTATCCCATCATCCTTTTAGAATTCCAGAGAATCTTTAAATGATGGCTCTAGCGATAATATGAGGTTTTGCTTGATGTCTAGATTGAACAGCAGTAGCAAACATAAGCATTCGATGAAGGGTATGAATGATTTGATGTTCAAAAGTCCATCAATATTCCATTCATATAAAGAATCTCCATCATAGAATTTCCTGAAATGAGTATCTTCCTCAAATAATAAAGAGGTGTTGGTTTTTTATAATAATGTTTTTCCAAATTTTTCTTGGGATAAGAAAGTTTTTGGATATCAAAAGGAGGATGAGGATCTTGTAATTCTTGAAAAAGGTTTTGAACTTTTTCAATATTACTTGGTTGATCAGTATCAGTTTCGGTTGAGGATTCATTTGAATCTTCATCCGATTGACTGATATCTTCAAGAGCTCCTACATACTTTTCACTTAAATTTAGAATCAAATGTCTTGAAGTCCAAACTTAAGAAGTTTAGGAGGTGGTTGAATAAAGGTTTTACAAATGGGTTTATACTACTAGAAGCTTTCTCAAGCTTTGTTTCGACTAGAAACCTTTTGTTTAAGCATCGATCAATTTTAGACTCTAGGCTAAAAAAGATGATAGTGATTATTTGAAGTATACTTTACTATAATTAAGTTGTTTAATTATAGTTATAAATTCTTGGATGAACTTATTTTTAAGGCGCTAATTTAAAGGTTTATCATCCACCATTTTTTGATGGAGGATAAGATGCTTCAATTATTTTTCCTTGCTCTGTTTGCCATTTTTGGTAGTTAAAAAAACTTGAGTGATTAAACATAGTAGCGCAAAACTTCTGAAGGAATAGTTGCTTTGCTTTATTTCTTTCTCTCATTTTTTGAAATATAAATCATTTATTTGAGCATGTTGTTCTATAAAGTAAAACTTCTATTCAAGTAAAGTTATCATACTTTGGTTGGAAGTATTCCTTGAGAATAACCTCTCTAGTCTTAGAACCTATTGTAGCTCATTAAGTAAAGTTCATTTAGATGGAGTGAGAGATTGATTTTCTCTCTGGATGATAGATATGATTTTGTTTAGGTGAAGGGTCCTCGATGGTTCAGAGTGTGTGAACCATCCGATCTAGACTTTAGGTTTAGGGATAGAAACCAGGAAGTGTGATGGATGGATGAGGTTGAATCGACTTCAACATACCATCAATGTTTGATTCTCATCTTGATTAATGGAAGGAAGGTGCGGCAGATGGTATAGTCCATGATTAAACCACCTCATTCATTTAATCACTTGTGTAATATGGGATGCTATTTCAATCAGTAGTTCATTAGGTTGAGGTTTCCAAACTTTGGATTTAGAGTATTTAAAAAAAAATTGAATTAAAGCAATAATTTGAACCCGGAATAAAATCATAATCATAAATGTAATTTTAAAATTCAAAATAATTTATATTAGAAAGAGATAAACTGATTGGGAAAGGTGTTGAAATAACCGATGACATAGATAGTCTATCATTGATTGAGCCGGTGAAGGCATCGCATCTCTTAAAGCTAAAATAGAAGCATTTAGACCTTTAAGGGTTAAATGTTTGAATGCTATCGTATCATCTATATGAATATATTTAAAGTCTTGCATATTTATGTAGATCTTCAAGCGTTAGTAGATGAATGGTTTTATCCATTTGATCTAGTAAGTTTGTTCTACAATTTTCAAGATTTTCCTTAAAATCAAAGTTCCAAATTCATAAATGATAGTTTTATCAATTTTGGGGAGACCATCTATTTAGGTCTTCTTCATTCAGGGAACTTCATTTTAGTTCTTGATTAAATATTATTTCTCTAATCGTTAGATTAAGTTACCAGAAAGAGAAGTCATATGACCAAAGGGAAAAAAGAGAGGAAGATGATGCGGGGAGTTTAAAACAAATCACCACATGGATAAAACAAACTAAGTATAAACCTCCATTAGAGAATTATCTTCCATATCAACAAAAATGGGACTTACAACCCTTTCAAGATAGACATTTTCATTTTGATGAACAGAATAAAGTCATCGAGCATGATGGGGTAAATACACAAAGGATGTTAAAGATTTTTTGTTTCATTTCACCATGCTTTGGATGAACCATCATGTTCATTCCCTTGGCTTTATGTCTTTTGCTTTAAGATAACTCCAATACCAGACTTACACCAGGATATATAAAATACTTATTTATTAAAGCTTAAAAAGTATTTACAAGATGACAATAGGTGAAGCGAAGAACTAAGGATGTATAAGAGAAGAGAAGAAGAAGGAAAAGCGAACTTAGCAATAAGTGAGCCTCCTTATATAGAGATGGAGGAAAAGGATAGACTTTGCTTAGAGGATAAGCAAAGATAACTATTAAACAAAAGAGAAACATTGTTTAGAAGCTAAAAGCAAAATTGATTATTAGATAGAATTATTTAAAATATAATGTTTTTGGAAAGTAGCAATTATTTTTTTGGTGGGAGAGTTGTAAAGTAGGTTCCTTGCTGATGAAGATAAGCAGTTACTTTTGGAAAGTAGTAATTATTTTCTCTGGTGGGGCTGCTTTATGAAGTGTAAAGTTGATTCCCGTGGAGATAATGATGTGGCTACTTTGGATAGTAGCAATTATTTCTTCTGGTGGGACTCCTTTATGAATTTAAGTTTCTCCAGTGGATTCCACATCGACAAGTTAAGTCTTACTATGATATAGATAGGGTGATTAAACACCTTGGCGAGTTGATTTTGTAGATCTTTTGAGCGTTCCTTATGTTGAATCTCGGTCTCATGAGGATAATCTTTTGATGCTTTTCGTACCTCATCTACAAAGCAAAATTTGTAATTTTTGAGGATCGTTAATAAGCTTTAATAATGGCTTTAATTTGCTTGAGCTTATCCTCAATGGATTGAATTCCACCATGTTATTAAAATTGTCTTTGAAGGAGTTGATTGATCCTTCCAGAATAAGTTCTCAAATCCATGGATATGGCGTAAGAAATGAGCAAGATTTTTCCTTGATCATTCTTGGGATTAATAGCCTATTTTGGGGCGACTTCCATTCATTAAAGACTTCTTTGATTGGATGAATATTTAATTAAATAGTTCCAGAAGAACCATGTTTGGAAGTTCTCTTGTCTTTGTTCATTATAAACATCCATGAATGCCTTGCATTGAGAAGGAAGAAGGATTTCATCATAGCTTGAACATACAATAATTTACACCAATTTTGTCTTTAGTGTGGATAAAAATACATTTTTCTTGGAATGGAGTGACCATTCACTTTGATGAAAGATTATAATGCATTTCTATACAAAATAGTATGGTTTCGATCAGAACATATTAATCTCAATACACTTTAATTGTAAAATTTTTCATAATTTCTCTTGAGAGATTAGATTCAAATGGGAAAGGATTATTTCCCAATATCTTTCAAATAAGGCCACATTATTTATTGAATAATGGAGGATTAATTTCAAGAATATTCTATTTTATTTCTTTAGAGAAATAAAGAGGTTCTTGTACATCTTTTAGGGATGGTGTTGCAGCTTTTAGAGGGTTCACCCTTTTAACGTAGTTGAAGAGGATAAAGATAAGTTTGCAAATGATCATGCCAATTGTTGAAGATGATCTGCCATTAGCGCCATGGTGACCTCCATGAAAATTCCTCGGTTAGGTAGTCATTCTTCCATGTGGCGATCCACTCGATCGTCCTGAGAATTCAAGAAATCAGAGAATTTTCATTACCTTTAATGAATTGATGTATCGAAAAAAGAAATGCGATTCATGATGCAAAATTTATTTTGAAACGACATCTTGTTGAATGATGTATTTTTAACTGAGAGCGGTCAATTCAAAGGAAAAATGTTAAGTAAATCATCTTGGAATTTTGAGATGCACTAATTACATTTCTTTTTTGATAATGGAATACTTTTTGCTGGTAGGATTCCATTTACGATAGCAAACTAATTCTTCTTTAGAAACTTTCTTTAGGATACCTCCATAGCCGAGGCATCTGTTTCAACAATTTTGAAACTAGTAGATTAAGATGGGAAGGATGGAACCCTTTCTTTAATTTTTTGTGTGCCAGTATGAGTATCGACCATGGTGGGGATTCTTTTAATCTTTAAAAAAGTGGGGCATCTTTGGGAAGATTTTGATATATCATAATTGAGCTCTAAGAAACTTTAGTTGGTTTTATCTAAAATGATATCGAAATTTGTTATAAATTCAATACCATTAGTATAATAGAAGCATTAGTTATGGCCTAAAATCTTATTTCAGTTTGAAATAATTTGATTTTGGCTCATAACTAATATTTTTTTAAAATTAACCATTTAAATTTTTTATGGTTGAAGTGTTCATCAATAGTATTTTACGAACAATCAATATAGACTAAAATATATTTAAAATAATCTTTAAATATATTATTCATGATATGTTGAAATTGAAGATGCATTTTTTTAAACCAAAGGGCATTACGTTCCATTAAGTAATGTCCAAGCATAAATCTTTATAGCGATCTAATTCTTTATCGGATCATATCACGATTTTAAATCAAATTTGGAAAATATTTTTGCATTATGCAATCTATTTAATAAATCCCATTAGGGTGGATATCGATCCATTTTAAAACTTATTTAGGCTTGTAATTTATTACAAGTTGGTCTCTCTTTCCTTTTCTGAATTCATAACATAGAATATGCGACTAGAGTAGGATTTTATTCATTTCTTTAATAAATAGCAATCTCTTCTTTGCATAAAGCATGTAGTGCTTTCGTTCATTTGACAAGGATGAGCCTTAGTGGAATGTCTGTTCATTGAAATTATCTAGATCGACTACATGAGTCTTTCTTTCCCAGAAATCAATTGGGTTGTCACCACATACTTCCTTTTAGAATTTTTGGGGGTAATTTTGAATTTTTTCTTTTAATTTTGGGGAAGAAATTTGCTGTTTAAAAGTTAAACTAGTAATTTCTACTTGTAAATAATTTATATGCATAGACTTATTATTAAGCCTATTCATTTCATTTATGATAATTTTTTAGATTGGTGATAAAAGAATGTGATTTTTTTATCCCAAAGATACAATTCAGTATCATCAATTCTAGTGATAGGCATTATTTTAAGAAGAGAAAAGTTCTAAAATAATGTGTTGGGCAAAGACTAAAATAAAAGGCATTTGAATACTTCATCTTGACACGCTATGATGATTTATACTTAATTTGTATGGACTTCTTGAAATTTATTTTTATTTTTCAAAATATTTAGAAGAATTATTCCTTCTTGTATATAATTTAAATCACTCCCTATCAACTAGAGTAGTTAAATTTGGTAAAATAAATTCTTTATTTATAATTAATTTAATGGAAATATACCATTTATGGTATATTACCTTTTAAATATTTTGTAAGAAACTTGGTTCTTGATTAGAATCAGCTTCTATATTTTCAAATGAATTGGGCATCTTCTGAGTAATTTCATGATCCATTAGGTGATAATTCATTTCCTCTTGCTCAGCTTTAATTTACTGAACCTAATTTAGTTTCTTTAATTCAATCTTTAGCTCTATAAATGGCGAATTAGAAGATGATGTTTATTTTTTCTTAAATACTTCAGAGAAGGAGTATATAGGAGGCTTGTAATTGAATTTATCTAATTTATCTTTCTTCTTATCATTAAGAAGATCTATAATTTTATCATGAGTTTTTGGAAAAACATTATAAAAAACACCTCTTTATTTGAGGAAGATTTGGTAGAAATACTTATGATGAAGATTCTTTATATGAATGGAGTATTGATAGACTTTTTGAACATCAAATCATTCATACCCTTCATCGAATGCTTATGTTTGTTATTGTTGTTCAATCTAGACATCAAGCAAAACCTCATATTATCTAGAGCCATCATTTTAGGATTCTCTAGAACTTTGAAAGGATGGTGGGATAATTTTCTCGATTCTCAAAGGAAGACCTCCTTAGCAAAATTGACTTAAGAAATCTTATCTTAAAACGAAAAATGATGCTATAATAAAATAATTATAGTTCATTTGGATCCATTGGAATCAAGTAGAAAAAACTGCTCCTTACTCCAAAATTAAGATGTCCATCCTTAACCCATTTTAGGTATGAGGATATATTTCTAAGTCATGACACTTTATGATATAGCCTTCAGGAAGCAAAATTCATTGAAGGACTTCCCAATCTATTTCTTGAAAGGTTAAGGTTTCTCTATTTTCTGGAACCATCCATATGAAACCCATACATATGGAAACCTTATTTTTTGTATTAAAATTGGTTTATAATTTGCTTTGATCTTAAATTAAAGATCAAATGAAAAGAAGCGTCTACTTTGAAAGCGATTGGCAATTTGAACATTTCAATGAACCTCGTATCCATCTTCAAAACACAAGGAAAATAAAACAATTTTCCTCATGAAAATTATGTCATAAAAATGATAAATTCACACAGCACTCTCATCCCTGGTTTAAAACCAAAGAGATAAGAGAAATAAAATATTTTAAAATATGGGTGAATATTTCATGATGCACTTCAAGAAGAAGTTAAATGAACTTGATTGAAAGGGTTTAAAACGATGAAAATTTCTACATCCTCGATTAAAATATCGATGAAGAAACATATTTCATCTTCATCCTCATCAATTGATAATCGATAAAACTATATTGTCAACATTGATTATTATAAAATATATAATTATTAGTGCAGTACTCACCACAAGCAAAAGGATCAATTAACTAAACTTTTAACACACATTGAAGATGATTCAACTCATGATAAAATTATCTTCTTAATAACGAAGAAGATAAAGAAAATTTTAATTACAAGCCTCCTCTTTTATCATAAGTATTTAAAAAAAAAATGAGCAAGTTCTTCATCTCAATTCAACTTCTTTATCTTTAAAGACTAAATTAAAGATAAAAGAGGTTGAAATGAAATTTGTGAGAACAAATGAATGAATTTTGAGATTAATCAAAAGACCCCAATTCACTTTAGGACTTGCAATAATTAGATTTCAATTTATCGAGAATCGATGAGGAGAGTTTAAATCATATGAGGATAAAATAAACAAGTATAAACCTCCATTAATTATCTTCTAGGCATTACAAAATGACTTACAATTAAGCCTCGCATAATAGGGATGGCCAATCTTTGGAAGTTCTTTGTTGATCAAACTTTAATAATGGCTTTAATTTGCTTGAGCTTATCCTCATATAAGAAACCATTTTGTAAAATTATCTTTGAAAGGAATGATTAAATGGATGACTTACACCGATATATAAAGACTTATTTATTAAAGACTAAAAAAGTACTTCTTGAAAAAGAACTAGGAGAGTAGGAGAATAGAGAGAAGGGAGAAGCGAGCACATAATACATAAATGAGCCTCCCATATGAAATTACAAATTGATTTGCATTTAAAATAAAGAAAATTGCGAAGCTAAACATATTTTAATAGACAAATTATTTATGTCGATAATGTGGCTACTTTTTTGGCATTATTTGTTTCTCACTTTATGGTAGGTTCTTTTGGTGATAAGCTACTTTTGAGTAATTATTTCTTTGGTGGAGATATGATGGGGTTCTGGGAAGGTTAAGAGATTGTTACATTTCACCATGCTTTGGATAGACTAATTACTTTGTTCATTCCTCATTTTATCCATCTTCATTGCATGGCCATCCCATTTGCTGCTTGATAGGGTGATAAGTTCTTTTTTGTTGACAGGATAATTCTTGGGGTTTATATTCCCATCTTTGTCACTGACCATAAATTTGCGTGAGGCTTCAAAGGGTTGTAAGTCCTAGTTTAGTTCTATCGATAATTTCAATGGAGGTTTATACCGTTTGATCTTTGTTTGACTCTCCCTACATCATCTTCCCTCTCCCTTTTTCCCCATAGGTTATTTCAGTAACTTCAATCTAACGATTGAGAAATAATAATTTCAAGAACAAAATGGCGAGTTCCTGAAGAAGAGATGGTCTCTCCCCAAAATTGATAAAACTATTATTTATCAATTTGAAACTTTTGATTTTAAGAGAAAATCTTCTGAAAATGTAGAACAAAACCATTCTTGTAGATCAAATGGATTATTTATCTACTATTGTTTGAAGATCCATAAATATGCAAGACTTTAAATATATTCATATAGGGGTCTGAGATAGCATTCAAACCTTTAACCTTAAATTACATGTTTATTTTAGCTAACTAAAGATGTGAGATGCCTTCATCGTCTCTAATGATGTTGTAAGCTGCTATGTCATGGGCTTATTTCAACACCTTTTCCAATCGAGTTTATCTCTTTCGATATAAATCTTTTGAAGCTCTAAATTACATTTATAGCTTTATGGTTATGATTTCCGTGTTGAAACTATTGCTTTTTATTCATTTTTTGAGTTTTAAATACTCTAAATCTTAGAGTTGAAAGTTGTTCAATAGAATGAACTACTTTGATTGAAACAAATCATGCATCCCATATTGCTAGTAGCAGTGATTAAATGGAATGAGGTGGTATTTAATCATGGACTATACCATGCGGTCTCAGACCATTAATCAAGATCATCGATAATTCAAATAGCATGGTGATGTTGAAGATTTAACCCTCCTCCATCACACTTCCTAGGGTTTCTATCGAAACCTCGGAGAAGATCGGATGGTTCACACTCTGAACCATTGAGGCCCTTCACCTAAATAGAAATCATATATCATCGGTGAGAAAATCAATCTCCCACTCCATCAATGAACTTTAGCCTTAATGAGCTACACAATTGTTAAGACTAGAGGTTACGAAGGAATACTTCCAACCAAAGTATGATAACTTTGTACTTTATAAGTTTTACCATAGAATGAGATATAGCTATATTTCAAAAAAATGAGAGAAAGAAATAGTCAAACCAATGCAACTATTCCTTTAGATGTTCTTATACTCAATCGCTCAGTTCTTGTTTCTAAAAAATGGAATGAGGAAGGAAAAATAATTGAAACATCTAATCATCCATCATTGTAAAATGGTGGATGATAAACTTTTTAGCGACCTTCAAAAAAAATAAGTTGATCACAAATTCTAAAGGAATTTATTATAAATTAACTTAATTATAGTATAGTATACAAATAATCCGATCATCTTTTTTAGCTAAAATCGATCAATGCTTAAACAAAGGTTTTAAAGAAAGCTTGAGAAAACTTCTACTAGTATAAACCAATTTATGAAACCTTTTATTCAGCCACCTCCTAAACTTCCTCTTAAGTTTAGACCTTCTTCTGAAGACATTTAGAATTTGATTCAAAATTTAAGTGAAAAGTATGTAGAAGCTCTTGAAGATATCGGATGGGAAGATTCAAATGAATCCTCAACCAAATTCTTGATCAACCAGTAATATTGAAAAGTTCAAAATCTTTTCAGAATTACAAGATCCTCATCCTCCTTTTGATATCCAAAACTTTCTTATCCCAAGAAAAATTTGGAAAAACATTATTATAAAAAACCAACTCGATTTATTATTTGAGGAAGATACTCATTTATGAAATTCTATGGATTCTTTATATGAATGGAATATTGATGGACTTTCATCAAATCATTCATACCCTTCATTAATGAGAAGAAAGATAAACTAGAAAATTTAATTACAAACTCTATACTCCTTATCGAAGTATTTAAGAAAAACTCAAAAGTTCTTCATCTTCTAATTGTTTCTTTATCACTGAACTAAAGAGAAATTAAAGTAGAGGTTCAACAAATAAAAGCGAGCAAAATGAATGGTCGTCGATGAATCTTAAGATTAATCGAAGATGCTAATTCATTTGAAAATATAAGCATTCTAATCCTTTCAAAATAATCAAAGGCAATATACAAATGGTATGTTTCCATTAAATTAATTATAAAGACTAAAATACTTACAAGATTTGACAGGCGGGAAGGACTAAAGTACAGAGGAGAATAGAGAAGAGAGAACGACACAGACACTAGAGCCTCCTTATATAGTGGAGAGGACTTTACTTACTAAGCAAGATAATTATTAAACAAAAGAGAAACATTGCTTAGAAAAAGCAATGGTCTGATTATTAGGCAATTTTTTACGTCAATAATGCTATTTGAAAAGCAATTATTTTGGTGGGCCTCATGAGTTGTAGGTTCCTTCTTTGGTGAAGATCGACTCTTTGGAAAGTAGATCTAAATTTCTTTTGAAGTGTAAAGTTGATTCATGGAATAATGATGTGGATACTTTGGATAGTAAAATTATTTCTTAAGGGTGCACTTTATGAATTTAAGTTTCTCCAATGGATTCCCACGATGTCAAAGACTAATCTTGAATAGATAGGGTGATTAAACACCTGTGAGTTGATTTTAAATAAATCTTTTTGAGCGTTCATATGTTGAATCTCTCTTATGAGGATAATCTTTTGATGCTTTTGTACTGTCTACGATAGCTCAAAATCTATAGTTTTTTGAGGGATAATTAATTCAGAATAAGCTTTAATAATGGCTTTAATTTGCTTGAGCTTATCATCAATGCTGATAGAATTTCACCATTTGAGTAAAAATTATCTTTGAAAAAATAGCTGATTAAATGGATCCTTCCCGAGAATAACGTTTTAGCTCCAAATTCATGGAATCTGGCAGTCTGTGAGGAAATGAGCAAGATTTTGCCCTTGGATCATTCTTCTAGGATTATTAACCCTCATTTTGGGGGCAGCTTCGATCCATTCATTAAAGACTTCTTTGATTGGATCCGAAAGAATATTTAATTTTGCTCCAAAATAGTTCCACCATCTGAAGAACCATCTTTGGAAGTTCTGTTGATAATCTTTGTTCATTATAAACATCCATGAATATACTTTTTAGTTGAGAAGGAAGAAGGCATCATAACGAACATAAAGATAATTTATGCCAATTTTGTATTATAAATTTGGAAGATAAATACATTTTTTCTTGGAATGGAGTTAGACCATTCACTTTGATGAAAGATTTTTGTATAATGCATTTGCTATATAAAATAGTATGGTTTGATCGATCATATGGTTAATCTCAATACACTTTAATTGCTTGATTTTTTCATAATTTCTCTTGAGAAGATTCATATGATTGTTTCCCAAATATCTTTCAAATAAGGCCCAAATTATTTATTGAATAATCGGGGATTAATTTCAATATTCTATTTTTATTTCTTTAAAGAAATAAAGGTTCTTGATGACATCTTTTAGGGATGATGTTGCGACTTTTAGAGGGTTCACTTTAATTGAAGGAAGTACCATAAAGATAAGTTTGCAAATTGATTCAATAGTTGAATTGATATCTTTGCCATTAGGCGGAGTGACCTCCATGAAAAGAAAATCCCGGTTAGGAGTAGTCATTCTTCTTGAATCCACCCGATCATCCTAGCATTAAATTGAAGAGAATTTTCATTACCTTGATGAATTGATGTTCGAAGGAGAGAGCTGCGATTGCCATGATGCAAAAATTTATTTTGAAACTAAATTTTGATATCTTGTTTAATGATGTATTTGACAGATCAATAAGAAGAAATCTTGATTAAGTAAATCATCTTGAAATTTTGTGATGCACTTAATCGAGAAAATTTTTTTTGATAATGAAATACATTTGGTGAGTGATTCCATCTAGAAACAAAAACAAACTAATTCTTCTTTAGAATTCTTTTCATTTGCTTTAGGATACCTCCATAGCCTTATGAGGCATCTATTTCAATAATTTTGAAACTAGTAGGTCAAGATTAAGATAGGAAGGTTTTGAACCCTTTCTTTAATTTTATTACCTTTATCATGGTATATCGGTCCATAGTGGGGATTCTTTTTTAATCTGTCAAAGAGTGGGGCTGCATCTTTGGTAAGATTTTGATAGAAATCAGCTACATAATTGAGAGCTCTAGAACTATGTAGCTGGTTTTAACTAAAATGATATCAGAAATTTATTAGCAAATTCAATACATATTAATTGATATAATAAAGCATTGGATATATTATGGCTAAAATCTTATTTCGGTTTGAAATAATTTGATTTTTGGCTCATAAATAACTAATCTATTTTTTAAAATTAACCATTTAAATGTTTTAGATGATTGAAGTCATATAGTATTTGAGAACAAAGAATATCATCAATAAAGACTAAAATATATTTAAAATAATCTTTAAATATATTATTCATGATATCTTGAAATTGAAGGTGCATTTTTTAAAAGGCATTATGTTCCATTAAGTAATGTCCAAAGGCAATAAATGCTATTTTATAGCGTCAGATTCTTTTATCTGGATGCCAATATCTTGATTTTAAATCAAATTTGGAAAATATTTTTGCATTATGCAATCTATTTAATAAATCCTTTTAGAATTGGATATCGATCCATTTTAAAACTTTGTTTGTGGCTTTAATTACAAGTTGCGGTCTCCTCTTTCCTTTTCTCAATTCATAACATAGAATGCGGTGCACTCAAGGGTAGGATTGCCAAATTATTCCTTTCTTTAATAAATCATATCTTCTTTTAAAAAAACAAGGTAGTGCTCGTTCATTTGATAAGGACGAGCCTTAATGGGAATGTCTTGTTCATTGAAATTATCAATGTACGGGAGATCCACTACATGGGTCTTTCTTTCCCAGAAAGTAATTGGGTTGTCACCACAAACTTCCTTTTAGAATTTTTGGTGGCAATTTTGAATTTTTTCTTTGAATTTTGGGGAAGAAATTTGTTAAAGTTAAACTAATTTCTTCTTGTAAATAATTTATATGCATAGACTTATTATTAAGCCTATTCATTTCATTTATGATAATTTTTTTTTAGGATTGGTGATAAAGCGAATGAGATTTCTTTAAAGAAAATCGAATTCGTATCATCAATTCTAGTGCATTAATTTGAAGAAAAGGAGTTCCCAAAATAATGTGTTGCAAATTTTGACTAAAATAAAAGGCATTTGAATACAAATATCATCTTGACAGAGATGATACTTTATACTTAGTTTGTAAGGACTCTGTCTTTAAAAGCAGGCTAGTTTTTCAAAATATTTAGAAGGAATTATTCCTTATATAAAAAAATGCTCACTATCAACTAGCACTAAATTTGGTAAAATAAATTCTTTATTTATAATTAATTTAATGGAAAAATACCATTTTACGGTATATTGCCTTTTGAATATTTTGAAAGAAACACGGTTCTTGGTTAGAATAACTTCTATATTTTCAAATTATTAGCGTCTTGATTAATTTCAAGATCCATTAGGCGACCATTCATTTGCTCTTTCACTTTTTGCTAAATTTCTAATTTTAGTTTCTTTAATTAGGTCTTTAGCTCGTTAAAGAAGGCGAATTAGAAAGATGATGTACTTTTCGATTTTCTCTTAAATACTTGGATAAGGTATATAGAGGCTTGTAATTAAATTTTTCTAATTTATCTTTCTTCTTATCATTAAGAAGATCTATAATTTTATCCGAGTTGAATCATCTTCAACTTGTACTAAAAGTTTAATTAATTGGTCCTTTTGCTCGTGGGTGAGCATATACAGACTTGTCATATTTATTATATTTTTATAATAATCTATCTGTTGATAGGACTTGCAACAGTTAGATTTATCAAATTTATCAGAATCTGATGAGGATAAAGATGAAATATGTTCTTCTTCATCTTCTGATTCTATTTCAGAATCAGAGGATGTAAGTAGAATTTTCATCAGGGTTTGTTTTAACCCTTCATCAATCTGAAGTTCATTTAACTTCTTCTTGATAGTGCATCTATTTGCGTAATGACACATTGACCATATTTGTAACATTTTATTTCTCTTGTCTCTTTGGTTTTAGAACGGAGGGGCGAGTGCTTTTGTCATGAATTTATCACATTTTTTATGACGTGATTTTTCACATTTAGGAAAAACAGTATCTCGTGCTTTTCCCTTGTGTTTTGAAGATAAAGGACGTACCTAAGGATCACAGTTGAATTATTCATAGAATTCGCCAAGCTATTTTTGCTCAAATAGACGCTCTCTTTTCATTTGATCTTTTAATTTAAGATTAGAGCAAATTGCTAAACCAGTTTTAATACATGTAGAAATAAGGTTTCCATATGTTATGGTTTCATATGGGATGGTTCCATCATATAGATGAAGAGAAACCTTAACCTTTTCAGCAATTTGATTGGGAAGGCCTTCAATGAATTTTTGCTTCCAGTGAAGGCTATCGGCATCATAAAGTGTCATGACGTGTGCTAGAAATATATCCTTGTACCATCAAAAAAGGGTTAAGAATAGAAATCTTTATTTTTGGAGTAAGGAGTGAGTTTTTTCTCCTTGATCTCCAATGGATCCAACAAAATGATCTATAATTATTTGAAGAAGATTATAGACCAAATTTTCATTAGGTTTTTCCTATTCTTTTGGAAGATCCTTAGTACTTAAGTCAATTTTTCTAAGGAGGTCTTCCTTTGAGAACAAGAAAATTATCTCACCATCCTTTGAGTTCAGAATCTAAAATGATGGCTACAATATGAGGTTTTGCTTGATGTCTGATTGAGCATAGCAAACATAAGCATTCAATGAAGGTATAAATGGTTTGATGTTGAAAGTCCATCAATATTCATATAAAGAATCTCCATCATAGAATTTCCTAGAAATCTTCCTCAAATAATAAATCAGGAGGTGTTAGTTTTATAATAATGTTTTCCAAATTTTTCTTGGGATAAGAAAGTTTTGGATATCAGGAGGATGAGGATCTTGTAATTCTTGAAAAAGGTTTTGAACTTTTTCAATATTATAGTGATCGATATCGGTTCGATTGAGGATTCATTTGAATCTTCCTCAGATTGACGATATCTTCAGAGCTCTACACTTTTCACTTAAATTTAGAATCAAATTCTGAATGTCTTTAGAAGAAGGTCGAAACTTAAGAGAAAGTTTAGGAGGTGGCTGAATAAAAAGTTTCACAAATGGGTTTCTACTAGTAGAAGCTTTCTTTGAAGCTTTGCTAATTTCAGGGCTAGAAATCTTTTGTTTAAATTTTAGACTCTAAAAGATGGTGATTTTTGAAGTATCTTTATTATAATTAAGTTTAATTTTCGTAATAAATTCCTTTATAATTTGTGGATCGAACTTAGTTTTGAAGGGCTAATTATAAGGTTTATCATCCACCATTTTACAAGCGATGGAGGATAAGATGCTTCAATTATTTTTTTCCTCTTTCATTTGCCATTTTTTGGTAGTTAAAAGCGACAACTTGAGATTGAGCATAGTAGCGCAAAACCATGCGAAAAGGAATAGTTGCTTTGCTTGTTTTCTTTCTCTCATTTTTTCAGATATCTCAATATTGTTATAAAAATAAAACTTTTATACCAAGTATGAAAGGTTATCATACTTTGGTTGGAAGTATTCCTTGAGAACAACCTCTAGTCTTAGAACCTGTAGCTCATTACTAAAGTTCATTTGATGGGTGGGAGATCTCCTGGATGATGATTGATTCTGTTTAAGAGCCTCAATGGTTGAGTGTGTGAGCCATCCGATCTAGACTTCTCTGAGGTTTCAGAAGGGATAAAAACCCTAGAAATTGTGATGGATCGATGAGGGTTGAATTTGACTTCAACATCGCCATCAGCTGTTTGAATTATCTGATCTACATCTTGATTAATGGAAGGTCTTGGTACGACCGCAGATGGTATAGTCCATAATTCTGGAAATACCACCTCATTCCATTTAATCACTCTGTTAGTAGCAATATGGGATGCTAACAAATTTATTTCAATCAGAGTAATTCGTTCGACTGGTTGAACAACTTTCTGAACTCTAGGATTTAGAGTATTTAAACTTCAAAATGAATTCTAAAAATTAAAGCAATAGTTTCAGAACTCGGATGAAAATCATAACCATAAAGTTGTAAATATGATTTTAGAGCTTCAAAAAGATTTATATCGAAGAGATAAACTTCAGTTGGGAAAGGTCAAAAATACATAGGTAGTCTCACAACACTCATTGATTGAGCCCAATGAAGGAATTTGCCATCTCTTAGGCTAGCTAAAATAAGCATTTAGACCTTTAAGGTTTAAGGTTTGAATGCTTACATGTATCATATAAATATATTTAAAGTCTTGCATATATTTATCCGATCTTCAACGTTAGTAGATAAATAGTTTTATACATTTGATCTAGAATGGTTTGTTATCTGATTTTCCGAAGATTTTCCCTTAAAATCAAAAGTTCCAAATTGATAAATGATAGTTTTATCAATTTTGAGGAGAGACCATCTATTTAGGTCTTCTTCATTCAAGGGGAACTATGCCATTTTAGAGTTTTTGATGAAATTATTATGGTTATGATTTCCTCCCGAGTTCTGAAACTATTGCTCTAATTTTCAGAATTCATTTTTTAGTTTTAAATACTCTAAATCCTAGAGTTGTTCTATTGCTATTTTTTGAATTCATTTTTAGTTTTAAATACTCTAAATCTAGAGTTGAAATTCAACTAGAATGATCAACTCTATCGAAACAAATCATAGCATCCCATATTGCTACTAATAGTGATTAAATGGAATGAGGTGGTATTTCAATCATGGACTATACCATCTGCGGTGCAGACCTTCCATTAATCAAGATGTAGATCGAGATAATTCAAGCGGTGATGATGTTGAAGTCGATTCAACCCTCATCGATCCATCACACTTCCTAGGTTTCTATCCCTCGAAACCTCGAGAGTCTAGATGGGATGATTCACACACTCACGAACCATCGATCTTAGCCTAAACAAAATCATATCTATCATCCGGTGAGAAAATCAATCTCCCACTCCATAAATGAACTTTAGTCTTAATGAGCACATAGATTCTAAGACTAGAGATTGTTCGAAGGAATACTTCCAAAGTATGATAACTTTCATACTTGGTATAGAAGTTTTACTTCTATAGAACAACGTTTTGAGATATCAGAGCTATATTTTGAAAAAATGAGAGAAAGAAATAGTCAAAAACTATTCCTTTTATGTTGTATTATGCTCAATCTGCTCAAGTTACTATTTTAACTACCAAAAATGACAAATAGAGCAAGGAAAAATAATTGAAGCATCTTATCCTCTATCAGTTGTAAAAATGGTGGATGATAAACTTTTAGAATTAGCGGCCTTCAGAAAAATAAGTTCTGATCCCCAAATTCTAAAGAAATTTATTACTGTAATTAAACAGCTTAATTATAGTAATAGTATACTTCAAATAATCATTGATCATCTTTTTAGCCTAGAGTCTAAAATCGATCAAATGCTTAAACAAAAGGTTTCTATCCCTAAAACTAGCAAAGCTTCAGAGAAAGCTTCTACTAGTATAAACCCATTTGTGAAACCTTTTATCCAACCACCTGGCTCTTAAGTTGGGACCCTCTTGAAATTTAGAATTTGATTCTAAATTTAAAAGAAAGTATGTAGGAGCTCTTAAAGATATGTCAATGGATGAGGATTCAAATGAATCCTCACCTGGAATCTTGATCAATCAAATAATATTGAAAAGTTCAAAACTTTTCAAGAATTATAAGATCCTCATCCTCCTTTTGATATCCAAAAACTTTCTTATCTTAAGAAAAATTTGAAAAATATTATTATAAAAACCAACACCTCTAATTTATTATTTGAGGAAGATACTCATTTAGGAAATTTCATGATGGAGATTCTTTATATGAATGGAATATTGATGGACTTTCTGAATATCAAATCATTCATACCCTTCATCGAATGCTTATGTTTGCTACTGCTGTTCAAGCTAGACATCAAGAAAAATCTCATATTATCAATAGAGCCATCATTTCAAGATTCTCTGGAACTCTGAAAGGATGGTGGGATAATTTTCTCACTGTTCCTCAAAAGGAAGACCTCCTTAGAAATTGAGCAGGATCTTCCAAAAGACAAAAAAACAATGAAAATTTCTATAATCTTCTTCAAATAATTATAGATCATTTTGTTGGATCCATTGGAGATCAAGGAAAAAACTCGCTCACTCCAAAATTAAGATGTCCATCTTTAACCCATTTTGATGGTGCAAGGATATATTTCTAGCATCATGACACTTTATGATGGATAGCCCTTGAAGCAAAAATTCATTGAAGGCCTTCCCAATCTATTTCTAAAGGTTAAGGTTTCTCTTCGCCTCTACCATGGAACCATCCCATATGAAACTCTTACATATAGAAACCTTATTTCTGCATGTATTAAAGTTGGTTTAGCAATTTGCTCTGATCATAAATTAAAAGATCAAATGAAAAAAGAGCATCTACTTGAGTGAAAATAGCTTGGTGAATTCTGCGAACAATTCAACTATGATCCTCAGGTACGTCCTTTATCTTCCAAACACAAGGGAAAAACACGAAAAATTATTTTTCCTAAGCATGAAAAAACATCATAAAAAACATGACAAATTCACGCCCAAACACAGGCACTCTCGTCCCTCTGGTTCTAAAACCAAAGAGAAAAGAGAAATAAAATGTTACAAATGTGGTCGTAGTCATTACTAAATAAATGCAATCGAAGAAGTTAAAATGAACTTCATTGATGAAGGGTTAAAAAAACGATGAAAATTATACTTACATCCTCGATTAAAATAGAATCGGAAGATGAAAGAACATATTTCATCTTCATCCTCATCATTCTAATAAATTTGATAAATCTATGTTGCAAGTCACAATGATAGATTATTATAAAAATATAATAAATGAAGTATATGGTCACGAGCGGATAATTAAACTTTTAGCACAAGTTGAAGATGATTCAACTCGTGATAAAATTATAGATCTTCTTAATGAAGAAAAAAAAATTAGAAAAATTAATTACAAGCCTCATATACTCCTTATAGTATTTAAGAGAAAATGCAGGCATCATCTTCTAATTCTTCTTTAGTAAGCTAAAAGAATTAAAAGAAACTAAAATTAGAGGTTCAAAAATTAAAGGCAAGAGCAAATGAATGGTCATCTAATGGATCTTGAAATTACATTCAATTCATTTGAAAATATAAGGATTCTAATCAAGAACCGGGTTTCTTACAAAATATTCAAAAGGCAATATACCAAAAGAGTATATTTTCATTAAATTAATTATAAATAAAGAATTTATTTTATCAAATTTAACTCTAGTTGATAGTGGTGATTTAAATTGTATACAAGAAGGAATAATTTCTTCTAAATATTTTGAAAAAAACTGAAAGTTAAAGGCGGAGTCCCACAAATTAAGTATAAATTATCATCTGGCCCTGTGTCAAGATGATGTTTGTATTCAAATTCCTTTTATTTTAGTCAAAATTTGACAACAATTTTTGGAACTCCTTTTCTTCTTAAAATAATTATCCAGAATTGATGATTTTTCTTTGGGATAAAGAAATCACATTCTTTTTCAATCTAAAGAAATTATCATAAATGAAATGAATAGGCTTAATAATAAATTATGCATAAATTATTACAAGAAGAAATTGCTAGTTTAACTTTTAAGCGACAAATTTCTTCTCAAAATTAAAGAAAAAAATAATTCAAAATTGCCACCAAAAATTTCAAAGGAAGTTTGTGATGACAACTAATTGCTTTTGGAAGAAAGACTTGTAGTGGATCTCCGTACATTGATAATTTCAATGAACTTCCCACTAAAGCTCGTCTTGTCAACAAATGAGCACTACCTTGCTTTATGAGAAGAGATTGCTAATTTATTAAAGAAATGAATAATTCGGCAATCTACTCCCTTGGGTATGCATTCTATGTTATGAATTGAAGGAAAGAGGACTTGACTTGTAATTAATTATAAGCGTAAACAAAGTTTTAAAATAGATCGATATCAATTCTAATAAAGGGATTTTTTAAATAGATTGCATAATGCAAAAAATTTTCCAAATTTGATTTAAAATCAGGATATTGGATCGAGATAAATGGGATCATTTATAAAATAGCATTTCAGTTCTTTGGACATTACGAATGGAGTAATGCCCTTTGGTTTAAAATGCACCTTCATTTATATCATGAATATTATATTTAAAGATTATTTTAAATATATTTTAGTCTATATTGATGATGTTCTTGTGTTCTCAAATACTATTGACGAACACTTCAATCATATAAAAATATTTAAATGGTTAATTTTAAAAAATGGGTTAGTTATTTGTGAGCCAAAAATCAAATTATTTCAAACTGAAATAAGATTTTTAGGCCATAATATATCTAATGCTTCTATTATACCAATTAATAGAGGTATTAAATTTGCTAACAAATTTTCTGATAACATTTTAGATAAAAACTACGTGGTTCTTAGGAGCTCTGATTATGTGGCGATTTTATCAAAATCTTGCCAAAGATCGTCTTTGATCCCCATGGTATATACAAGTTAAAGAAAGGGTTCAAAACCTTCCTATCTTAATCTTGCGGACCTACTAGTTTCAAAATTGAAATAGATGCCTCGATAAGGTGGGTATCCTAAAGCGAAAGAATTCTAAGAAGAATTAGTTCATTTTGTTTCTCGTAAATGGAATCCTACTCAGCAAAAGTATTCCATTATCAAAAAAAATGCTTTACGTGATTAAGTGCATCACAAAATTTCTAGATGATTTACTTAATGATTTTCTCTCCTTAGATTGATCGGTCAAAATTAATTTATTTTCTCGATTGATCAAAATACATCATTCAACAAGATGTCAAAATTTAGTATCAAAATTTGCATCATAATCAGACTCTATTTTGATTTGACATCAAATTCATTAAAGGTAATGAAAATTCTCTTCATTTTCCCTTGAATTGGGGCGATGGGGGTGGATCACCGCAAGAAAATATTCTCTATTGAGGATGTCTTTCTTTTCATGATGACCATAACCTTGGCGGCAACTCTATCGATTCATCAGCTATAGAATATTCATTAATCCTCGATTATTCAATAAATAATCAATTTATTTGAGAAAACAATCCTTTCCCATTTGAATCTAATCTCTCAAGAGATTATAAAAAAATCTTAATACAATTAAAGTGTATTGAGATTAACAGTTGATCGATGAACCATACCATTTTATATAATAGATGCTAAAAAATCTTTCATCAAAGTGAAGAACTCATTCAGAGAAAAATATATTTTTATCCACTAATTTACAATATAAAATTGGCACAAAATTATTGGTGTTATGTATGGTGATGAAAGCCTTCTTCCTTCTCAACGAAAGGCATTCATGGATGTTCATCATGAACAAAGATATTATCAACAAAGAACTTCCGTGATTCGATGGTGGAACTATTTTGGAGCAAAATTAAATATTCTTAGGATCCAATCAAAGGCGTCTTTAATGAATGGATGGGCATAAAATGAGGCTATTAATCCTAGAAGAATGATCCAAGGGCAAAATTTTGCTCATTTCTTCACAGACTGCCAGATTCCATGGATTTGGAGCTGGAACGTTATTCTCGAGAAGGATCCATTTAATCAGCTGGTCCTTCAAAGACAATTTTTACTAAAATAGTGAAATTTTATCAGCATTGAGGATAAGCTCAAGCTAATTAAAGCCATTATTAAAGCTTATTCTGAATTAACGATCCCTAAAAAAATTATGGATTTTGAGTCGGTAGATGAGTCTACAAAGTATCAAAGGCGTTCCTCATGAGGCGAGATTCAACATAAGGAGCTCAAAAGATCTACAATTAACTCGTCAGGTGTTTAATCTATATCTATGACGATGAGTCTTGACGGTCGGGAATCCATTGGAGAAACTTAAATTCAAGCGGCCAGGAAATAATTACTTCCAAAGTAGCTCATTATCTCCACGAATCAACTTTTACTTCATAAAGCGTTCAGGAGAAAATAATTCTTCTTTCCAAAGTAAAGCTTATCTTCACCAAGAACACTTTTGACTCATAAAGTGGGCCACCAACAAAATAATTGCTACTTTCCAAAAAGTGGCATTATCGAAATTCTATCTAATTTCACCGTTGCTTAGCTTCAGCAATGTTTCTCTTTGTTTACCTCTAAGTAAAATTATCATCTTTATATAGGAAATACGTGTATTAGGTGTGCTCTCGATTTTCCATTCTCTTCTCTCTTCTATTCTCCTCTTGTACTCTCAGTTCTTCCCTTTCTGTCATTATAAGTATTTTTTAAACTTTAATAAATAAGTTTTTTATATATCCTAGTGTAAGTCTGTAAATCTGATGAGTATAAGGTTTGTCTTCATAACTATAAATTTGGATCATGACAATAATTATCGACTATCAACAAGGAAATCGATTAGGGGGCCTGTATGATATTTAAATAATTTTTAATCACGATGGATCTTAAAACTAATATCTTATAGAAGAAATTAATTAAAATTTACATTTTATTTATTTTAAGTTAAATAATTTTAATACTGCATAAATCTTTATATTGATTGGACCTGAGAGCTAAATGATCTTATGCAAAGCATTTTCATGCAGACATGATTTAATGTTATTTTGATTGAATTTTATTTAACTGAATATTAAAGCTGTTGAACTATTTATTATAAGATCTGCAGCACATTACATTTCAATCATCTTAAAATAATTCAAATAATTTTAAAGTTGAATATATCAAATTTTTTACATAATATTTTGACTCAAATTTTCTTTCATTTTAGCGGGCATTAGACTATAAAATTTACGATCTATATTAGAAGTTGTTATTATTATTTTGCGGTTGAAGCAGCAGGATTAAGAGATACTTTAATTATTGAGAAATGTTATTCTAAGAGATTATTCTATGAAATATTTGATTGATATTAATTTCCTCTCTCTTAACGTTCTGTTCAATTAAAAGGTGTAATTAATGGTAATTAAAATCCTTAATTATATTGCAAACTATTTTGTGATATATTTGTTGACTTTATTTCATTGGTTGCAATTATTGGATCCATCTAGAGGTGGTTGAGCCATTTTCATACTATCGGGTCTTTACTTTTGAGCTTAATTTTTCACAAGGGTGGGATCAAAGGGGCTAGAACTATTTATGATTAATTATATGTATATGTAAACATAACTTTATATCAATTATTATGATAAGACTTATGATACGTTTAGAATAATTTTTTGACTGTTTTATTTTTTCTTAAAATATTTAGAAAGTAAAACAATTTCATTTAATTATCAGCTCTTTGGTTATTTTTAAAAAGTTTTATGATAAAAAAGTTGATTTGAGAGCATGCTTGTTAGAAGCGTAATTGGTATTAAAAGTACATATAATAGTTTTATCGAACTTTAAAGTTATAGTTTCAAACTAACTTAATCAATTTTTTATTAATTTATTTATTTTGAATTTTAAATGATAATATTTATAATGATAAATAAATCTAGTAATAAGTTATTTTAAATTTTCATTTAAAAATCAAATATTCGTTAGATAATCAAATGATACATATCGGTTATATGGATTATGTATAAAAAAGAGACTCGTCTGTGATAACGAGTAATATGTCAAGTCATAAACTCTTGAGTGAGATAACAATAGTTGGTGGGGCCAATTGTAATGTATCTATCACCATTGGATTCTCCTATATTGAGTTTAGGTTATTAAAGAATGTTTGTTGAGTCCATACGTGATTTATGAGCATCTACATATTCTCAAAATATCATTCATTAAAATCATCTTTAAATTAATTTTAAAAAAACTCAAAATAAAAGCATCCAAGTCCTAAATCCCGCTTGCGACGACCACAGGTCAATGAAGGAGGCCTCCCTCCTTTCTTAAATCCACACTCGGCCTCATTTCTGGGAAATTCACCACTCTCAGCTCGCCGACGGCAGCCAAGCTCCGGAGAGTACCTTTCCGATGGCCCCAAAGTTGACACATTTCCTCTTCATATTCGTCTCCTCCTCTTCTTTGACAGAACCACCGCCCAATCAGAATCAAACGAGAAGCAAATCCTCCTCAACATCAAAAAAGATTGGGAAAAACTCGGCTCATGGAACCTCACCGGCGACCAGTGTAAATTTTCCGGAATCCATTGCTCCAGCGTTGGCTTCGTCGATGGCATAAACCTCTACAACAGAGACCTATCATCCCGCTTCCATCTGCGATCTCAGAGGTCTCCTTTCTCTATCTCTCCGATAATAATATCCCCCGGCGAATTCCCAATTGCTCTCTACAACTGTTCCAAGTTGCAGGAGCTCGACATCTCCCAAAACTATTTTGTCGGCGAACTCCCCGCCGACATCGACAAGATGCCGAGCAATCTCACACATCTCGTGATCTCCGGCAACGGCTTTGCCGGCGATATACCACCTGCCGTCGGCCGGATGCCGGCGATTAAGTTGTTTGGCCTTAGTAATAATATGTTTAATGGTACGATTCCGGTGGAAATGGGGAATCTTTCGACACTGGAGACGCTGAGGGAGTGTTTGGTAAAGGATTTGATTTATTTTAAATAGGATTTAATAAATTCAGTGCATCTGGATGTAGTAAATTCTGAGCTGTTAAATTCTGACAAATATTTGGTAACGGATTAGTTAAATCCTGAAAGATGTTTGGTAAGTTATTTGAAGATTTAAGTCTGTTAGGATTTAAAAAAGTTTTTTTAATCATTAAGTCATTAATAGTATACAATTAAAATTAATTTAAATATATATTAATTAATCAATTAATAGTATCAATATTAATTTAAAATACTATATATTAATATTAAAATTTAAAATTTATAGCTATTAAATTCTATTAGTAGATTAATATCTTTAAAGCTATATTAAGGTATGTGAAGAGATAAAATCGTGCAATTTACATCAAATTTTCAATTAATTAACTATCAAATTTATAACAATTATAATTATATTTACTAAATTATAATTTAATTTTAATAAGATATAAGTTAATATTAAATAATATTTTATTAAATCAATTTAAATAAAGTTAAATTAAATTAAAAACTTTCAACTATTATATTAACTAAAATTACTTAAATCTAATTAATAATCATAATTAATAATATATAATTAACTTATAATTACATATTAATAAATAGTTAATAATATTAAATTAAAATTAATTTTAACAGAATATTTTAATTAAGAAAAAATAGTAATTAAATAAATTATTTAAAATTAAGATTTTTTAAAGGATTAAAGAAAAAGAGTATTTACATATATAGCATACAATTCTTCTATATTTATATATCTAATACTTAAATATAAATATTTACATATAAAACACTTAAATTTTTATTATTACAATAAAAATACTCTTTTTCTTAATTTTTTTAAAGTAAAATTCAACTTTTGAAGTATAGAAAATATATTATATTTATAAATATTAAACTTTAGATATTCGATATATAAATACATAAAATTTGTATGCTATATACATAAATTTCATTTAAAAACTAAAATTTCCCTCTCGGCTCTGTCTCTCTCTCTCTCTCACTCGCGTCTCTCTCTCTCTCTCTCTCTCTCTCTCTCTCTCTCTCTCGCGCCAAGTTTTTCTAAATCCCGTAAATCCTACTTTCTAGCAGGATTTACTAAATATGGGATTTAATAGGATTTACCCGATTTGCTGGATTTAGCAGGATTTACTAAATCTCGGATTTAATAAATCTATTTTTTTATATTTCGCAGGATTTACTGAATTTAGCAGCTTAAATTCTAAATAAATCCGTTGTCAAACACCCGTGAGGCTGGCTTATAACCCCTTTTCGCCGGCGAAGATTTTGCCGGAATTTGGCAGCTTGACGAGTCTGACGTATCTCTGGATGTCCAAGATGAATTTGTTAGGCGAAATCCCGGAGGTTTGGACAGCTTGTGTGAATTTGGAGCATCTTGATCTAGCAATGAATTCGCTTGTTGGGAGATTCCGGCCAGTATTTGGATGATAAAGCCACTTAACTATCTGTATTTGTTTGCGAACAACCTCACTGGAGAGATAAGCAGCACAGTCGCCGCTTATGGATTGGTCGAGATCGATCTTTCCAAGAACAAGCTCACCGGATCATTACCTGAAGTTTTTGGAGAGATGATGAACCTTTCGATTTTGCATTTGTATTCCAACAATCTTTCCGGCGAAATTCCGAGGAGCATAGCCCGGTTATCAAATTTGTCTGATATTCGGCTCTTTAATAATAACCTTGAAGGTGCTCTGCCACCTGAAATGGGCAAGTATTCCCATTTGTGGAACTTCGAGGTGGACGACAATATGTTCACCGGCGGGCTGCCGGAGCATCTCTGTGATGGAAAGGCGTTGACTAGCTTGATTGTCTTCGACAACCAGCTCACCGGTAAGCTTCCAGAGTCTTTGGGAAGCTGCGGCACGTTGTTTAATGTCCAGATACAGAACAATCGGTTTACCGGCGAGTTCCCCGCTGGAATTTGGTCAGCCGTAAATCTCTCTCTTTGATAGCAAGCCAAAACGCTCTCAGCGGAACTCTACCCGAAAACTCCCTCGAATCTAACACGGCTTGAGATCCAAAACAACCAGTTTTCCGGCATGATCCCATCCTCGGCCGAGGGCTTTTGGTCTTCCTTGGAGACAATAATAAGTTCTCCGGCGAGCTTCCGGCTAGCTTCCTTGATATGCCGTTTCTTCAACAACTGTCTCTGAGCAACAATCAGATCACCGGCGAGATCCCGGTGAAAATCTGGCTTCTGTATTACCTGTCCATTCTTAAACTCAGCAACAACCAGTTGTATGGTCAGATACCCGTTACGATAGGATTCATGTTGCTCAACGCCCTCCACCTCTCAAAACCGACTTTCCGGCAATATCCCGTCCAATCTCGGATCCCTGAAGCTCAGCTCGTTGAACATCTCCTTCAACGATCTCACCGGCAAGATCCCTGTTCCATTTCAAAACAAAGCTTACGAACAGAGCTTCCTCGCAAATCCAAACCTATGCGCCTCCTACTCCATTTCAGGCATCCAAATCTGCAAGAACAAATTAAAGAAAGTCTCGACCGGTCTTCTCATTTTCTTCTCCATCCTCGGCGCCGTTATTTTCTCCGGCGTGGTTCTCCTGTGTCTCCTCATGACCAAAGAACGCCGCCAGAGTAAAAAAAAGGCGCCTTTCCATCCGAATGGAAAGTTACCTCCTTCCAAGTAATCAGTTTTAACGAATACGTCCTCAATCACCAACGATAATGATATGAGTTCATATTCTCAAATCAACAATAAATAAAAGGGATAGAAAAAAAAAGAGTTATTTAAAGATTTCAGTCTCCAAAATATAACATCAGAGAAATAAATTACACTAGGAAAGAATAAAGAATATAATAAGATAAGACAATATAACGGTTTGTACTGAGAAGTGGATAAATAATTTAATTTATAATAAGATAAGATCCCAAAAGAACTAAATACAATAATATACAAAACTCAAAAAAAACAAAAGCAAAGAAGGGGATATTAGATCTAATAAAATAACCTAGTCAAGCAAGATAAAATACAAGGTCATAAGTAAATAACTGCCAATAAAATAAACTACAACCTAATATCCGAATGATATTGAGCACGAGAAGCGAATCATATGAGAATGTAAATTAGTTACAAGAGGCATAGTGACAAATCTAAGAAAGCATCGAAAACTATAAATAGAGATGAGAAAAGCAAGCAGGGGATCAAGAAATATTTCAGAATCTCCTCCTTCTCACCTAATCTTCCTTCTCGAGCATTTCCCACGGTGGACTTAGCGGAATATCCCACCCTTGGGTGGCGTCATCTCTCTCTGGATCCTTCCTTTCTCACAGAACTCCCTCAGGAACTCCCAAAGGCTTGAATGGCTTGGACCGAGCTCCTTTCCAATTGAGTATCTTCCCGAAGCTTCATCGGGGCGTCGAGATTCAGCAGAAGAGCCGTTCGATCGACGACCTCTGTACATCACGATCGTCAATTTCGACACTAATCACATCGACGGAAGGAAGCGTATCTACCGCCACCAAAAGATCGAGGCGAGATGAAATCCAACCCCAATCGACGGCTCAAATCCAGCGTAAGGAATAACACGATCCGAGTGCTAGATCCAACGGTTAAGGTAAAAGGCGCGGATCCAACGGTCCAGAAAGCCCCCGCTCGCCGACCAGGACTCAACTCTTTAACTCACCCGGGTTCATTCCACTCAGGAATGAGTCAACTCACTGGATCCAACTCTAATCTCACTAAATCAGACTTGATTATCGAATTGTACTCAATCCAAGAACTTAGACACATATCATTGGTGCTCTTGTTGACTACATCATACAGAAATGGCAGAAGGAACAAGACACACAAAAGCTAAAAGAATGTGGGAAAAGGCGAATAAAAATGATGAGCAAATGACATCAATCACTATTATCTTGAATGAAGTTTCAAGAAGATTGTGGTTATAGAGGAGAAATTAGATAAATCTTCGATCAGCAACAATCAGGTATGTAACTCATACCCAAAAATTTAATCATTCTACTAGACCTCAAATACAAAATACTAGGCTAAGGTTGACATGCCAAGATTTAATGGTGAAAATCCAAAGAGTTGGTTGTTTAAGGCGGTCAATTTTTCAATATTATAATCATGCAAGATCGAAGTTCATAATAACGGTTTATATGGATATGGTACCAATGGATGCATATGAATAAACGCATTCATGGCACCAATTCAAGGATCAAGTCATTGAGGTTTGGACCTTCCATTTCTGAGAGATTTAAAGGATGAATTAACTTCAAATAGAAATCCACGTACAATTTTACAATGAATTTGAAGAGTTAGCAAATCAGATTTCACGAATACCTCCTAATTTCTTACAAAGCTGTTTTGAATCTGGCTTAAGGCATGATATTAAAAGAGAAGTTAGGGAACTACAGCCAAATTCATTGCAACAAGCTTTTCAATTAGCCAAATTAATGGAAGACAGTAGCGATGAACTTTATACTGAAGATCCTCAAGAATTAATACGTATTGAACAAACAACCTCCAATTCTTCCTACACCAATTATGTCAAATAACAAATAACAACCAAAATGAATACATTCCTATTCGAGAAATTAATTGCATCACAATTGGAAGGCAAAAGGCTTATGTTTCAATTGTGATGAAAAGTTTCATAGAGGCCATGTGTGTAAATCAAAGCTTTTTTCTTATGGTAGTAAATGATGAGCAAGACTACAATATGTGCAGATACGGCAAGACTCGAGTTAGTCGGGAAGAATTTCCGAAATCAGCCTTAATGCTTTTCGGTCAAATCTGACATTAAGGTTACAAGGAATGATTGGAAATAAAAGATGCAGTCTTTGATTGATAGTGAACCCACAATTTTATTCAATCTAAACTAGCCAAGTTTATAGACCATACAAGAACTCACGCCTCAATTTTAAAGTGTTAGTAGGGAATGGAGAAATACTAAAGTGTTCGGAATGCTCAATATTCTTATCCAACTACAAGGATACACTTTCACTCTTGATCTTCTTCCTATGCAAGGAGCAGATGTGGTGTTAGGAGTTCAATGGCTAGAACAATTGGGTGAATGTACAACGATTATAAAAGCTCACTATAAATTTTATCACAATGATGAGTACAACTGAGGGGATACCTCATCCAAGGTGGACAGCATTACATTCCATCAGTTCACCAAATTGCAAAACAAGAAAGAAATAGTTTCATACTTACGGTCGAGAAATACGAGGAAAGCAATTCCTACAAAGGAATTCAACCATTTACAAGGGAAATAAGTAATACCAAGAGTTATTTCAGGTTCTAGCAAGTTTACCTCCCAAAAGGAATATAGACTAGGGGTGTGCATAATTCAGTTTAAACCAAAAATTTGTTTAAAACCGAACCAAATTTTTTAAATTAGATCGGTTTTTAAATTTTATTTTGGATTTTGGATTTAATTTTAGCTAATTTTGGTTTTTGGATTATGGATTGGATTTATAAATTTATAATATTAAAAAACCGAAAATCCAAATTAATCGAACGGCGAACGGAACTCGGATAGTTGGAAGGCCCTTCGCGTTCGTGCTCGTGCGGCTTGTGCCATGCAAAAAAATTGATTAGTGACCTAGGGAGGCGAAAGGGCAAAAGCAATCGGCAAATGGCAATCGCCAATCCCCATTCTGGCATTCCCCTGATTGCGGTCAAGCGCTGGTTCTCTTATCAGTCTTATGGTCTTATCTCTACTGCTACTTCTCTAATTCTCTTCATCTTTGACTTCTGTTCTGTTCGACTATTCATTGTAGGGCTATCAACTGTGGACGTTTTCATTACGTTTCATTTCGCTCTCTTCTCGACTTCTCCTTCTCGCCTCTGTCTCGCATGCTTGCAGGTCTTGCTTCTTTTCTTCTTCAAATTCAGAATGGGTTTTGTCTCGATTCTCATGGATTCTTTTTATTCTGTTTACTTGTTTAGTGTTTTGTTTGTGGCTTCTACTTTGGAAGTTTGGAGACTTGGAGAGTTGGAGTTGGAATTGTTTACTATTCTGAATTTTGATTTGGAGGCGTAGGGCGGCGACTTCTGGTATTTCTTATCGATTCGGTTACAATGAATGGAGTAATGGATTATTATGTTATGTTTCTTTGATTTGTTCTTGACTTTGTTATAAATTCGGTTTCTATTTTTCCGAACTTATGTCTTAGTGTTTTCTTAAAGCATGTTTCTATATTTTGGAAAATGCATTCTAAATGTGATTTATGTGAATGTTAAGGCTTGAAGGCGAAGCATAACCAGCTCTTATCATTCACGATATGATATATTCTAGCTTATTAGATCATTTGAAATTTTACGTATATATAAATTAAGCTAGAGCTAAAATTAGTTTGTCGTAATGAGGTAAATCATTTTCTTCTCATTTAATTAAATTGAGTATTTTTAAGCTTGATTAAAATCTCTTGATGAGATTTACATGATGAAATAAAGGTGTAAGTTATAAAAGCATGTGTTATCTAAATGATCAAGCAATGAAGAGGGTACCTCATGTAGCCCCCCAACTCGTTTAAAGGCTATAATATGAGCTTAAATGATATGAGTTCAAGGAAGTTGTTGGAACTGGAATCAAGGCTTGAGAGGTAGTTTATTGGCCTCACTCAAATACTCTTTTATTATACCTTAGCTTTCAAAGTCGGTAAGTCACAATAGTGGAAGAGAGGGTTTGAGATTAATGAGAGGTCAATCTTCCTTATATCAATTCTCAATTGAAAATATAATTATTTGATAGCTGTCTTATTTTTTTAAATTTCTTCTATCATTTTTTGTTATTACGATTAGAATAAGGTAGCGGTCATACTTAAGTCTTATTAATCCTTCCATTTGGCTTATTCTTACTTGATCTCTTTACACTTTGATTAGATGTCTCATTATGGAGAGAGTTCTAGCATGATTGGTTCTTCCCAAAATCAAACACCTATCAATCAAGATAATATCCATTGTATTGCAAGTACTTCAAGTAGCAAGTCATCTTTTGAAAAGAGAACAAGAAAGACAGTCTGACCAAGATTAGATGTCTGGGATCATTTTACTAAATTTAATAGTTCCATTGGAGAAAAGATGAGTAAATGTAACTATTGTGGGAAGACTTATCATAGTGATACAAAGCTTAATGGTACTACAACTTTACGGACACATTTATCTGTATGTTAGAATAATCCTCATAACATGAAAAAAAATCAAACTCTACTAGTATTGCAACCTAGTGACAAAGGTGAACAAATAACTAGAAGTCTCAAAGCTTGAAAGTTTGATCAAGAAGCTGTTAGAAAGCTTTAGCAAGTTTATGGTTATTATGGATGAATTACCATTCAAACATGTTGAAGGATATGGGTTTAAATATTTTATGACTCAATGTTGTCCAATGTTTAAAATACCTTCCCATTGGACACTCACTCGTGACTGCTTTGAATTTTACTTAGATGAGAAGAATGCTTTGAAAAAAAATATTACGAGATTCAACTACTAGGGTTTGCTTGACAATCGACACATGGACATCAATTCAGAGAATTAATTACATGTGTCTATATATTGATGAAGATTGGAAGTTAAATAAGAGAGTCATTAATTTTTGTCCCATATATAGTCATAGAGGGAGATTGTTGGCGAGGTAGAGATGTTTGATTGATTGGGGTATTAATGCAGTATTTACAATAACGGTTGATAATGCTAGCTCCAATAATGGTATTATCAATCATTTGCAGAAGAAATTTTCTAAATGGGAGGGAAGTGTTCTTGATTGTAAGTTCTTACACATGAGATGTGTTGCACATATTATAAATCTTATTGTTCAAGATGGAATTAAGGAGGTTGGTAGATCTGTACACTGTGTAAGAGCAGCAGTGAGGTACATTAGGCAGTCTCCATCAAGACTTAAAAAATTAAAAGAATGCATTGAAATTGAAAAAATATAAAGTAAAAGCTTGTTGTGTTTGGATGTACCTACAAGGTGGAATTCTACATATCTGATGCTAAATTTTGCGCTTCAGTTTCAAAAAACTTTTGAGAGATATGAAGAGGTTGATCCTCAATTTAGAATAGAGTTGGAGAAGGAAGTGGATGGTGGAGGTGGAGTTCCATGTGATGGTGATTGGGAGAATGCAAGAAGGCTTGTAACATTCTTAGAAAGATTTTATGAGCTTACTCTGCACATTTTTGGTTCTTTATATGTTACTTTAAACACTTTCTTTTCATGAGATTGCGGAGGTCCAATGTGTGCTTCAAAGTTGGGAATCACATAGTGATATTGAAGTTAGTACCATGAGAAAATGAAAGTAAAGTTGGATAAGTATTGGGTTGTGTTGATAAAATGAATATGAATATTTATCTTGCGGTTGTACTTGATCCTAGGTTCAAACTTAGATATATTGAATTTCTTTGTAGTGGATATGTATCACGGCTTGGAGGGGCTAATTTGGCACGAGCAATAAGGTATATCTACGATATGTTCTATGATTATAAGATGAAGTTAGTTACAGAATAGATGATGCTCACGAGATAAGACAAAATATTGTTGAAAGCCAATTAAGCCATCATGATCCAAGGGATGGGGGAGAAAGTACATGATGGTTGAGAAGTTTAAGAGGCATAATTATGGGAGAGATGATCTTGAGAGTAAAATAGATTTAGATAAATACTTGAAGACTCAAAATTATGCAAGATGACTTTAATATTTTAACATGGTGGAAGGTTAATGCTCCAAGGTTTCCCATCTTATCTCAAATGGCTAGAGATATTTTGGTCTATATCAATTTGTAACTACTTTTAGTCGGTGGCCGTGTTAGATGCTTTTAGAGCTCTTTATCTCTAAAATAGTGCAAGCTCTTATTTGTGCCCAAGATTGGATGAGAGCAAAGTGGACAAATGAGCAGTCAATGTTGAGGAGAACATTCGACATTGATAAATTTGATGAAGGTATTGTTATATCTTTTAGACTTTTCTAATTACTTACAACACATTATTTTTTTCATACATCACTATACTATATTATGCATTAATTCTTTTCTTTCAGATCTATCAAAGGTTATAGATGATCCAACCTTTTGGTAAAGAATTGAAATGATATCCATCTGATACATATCTGAATCTGAGATACAAGTTAGCGTTGCTATTGTTCTTTGTTTTCCCTAAACTTAATGGCCTCTTAACTCTTAAGGATTTGCTTAGCTTTGGTTTTTTTCAATTTTGTTTGGTTGTTTTTTTCCTTTTCCTAATTTTGGCTGGTTGTGGCTCTCTCAGTTTCCATGGCTTGGTGACTTGTGATTGGTTGTTATCTTGCCTTGGATGTTTGATGCTTCTATTGTTCTACATTATATTGGTATTGAATCCCTCTTATAGTCTTACTTATTTTGTTATTTGTATTGAATGTTAAAGACTTAAAGTCATCTTCCACCATGATATGATTGTTAAGTGTTAACAATGTTGGTTTTTTGGTGTTTCGGTATTTGCTTCTTGCCATCTTTTGTGACTCGGTGGTCTTTGGATGTCGATGTGGTGTTTTTTTCTGTTGGTACTGCGCGCTGCATTGGTGGTGGCTTTGATGGTTATTTTTGGTTCGATGCCCTCTTGGTCTCCCGGCTTTCTATCATCTTTCTGTTTCCTCTCTGTTGAGTGTTGGTATTCTTTGCTTATATTCTACTTTTTGCGACTTTGCTATTAAATTTATTTATTTGGGATTTTGGGTGGAGATTTTGCCTTTGGGGTCTTTTCCTGGTTGTGGCTCTCTCAGGTGTTGGTTGTTGCTCATATATGTTATATATTTGGGAAGGTAAATTAACATAATATGTAATACCAATATTTAGGTGAGAACAGAGACATACAAAAGTGATCTTGGTGTTTTCATTTTCATTTATTAACAACTGCTTATATTCTATTGGTTTTTTTTCTGCTGCATTGGTGGTGGCTTTGAGCCTTTGATGGTTATTTCTGGATGCTAGCTGTTTGTTGGTGTTATTTGTTTTCTGTAGATTTCTTTCTGCCCTCTTTGATGGGTGTTGTTGGGTGTTTGATAGTTTGATATTGGGTGTTGGTGTTGGGTGTTTCACTTTTGATAAATGAAACATTTCTTGTTTAGGGTTTATAAAAGATGATGGTTTTGATGTTATTTGCTGAAATCTGAATGTGAGCATGGATTGCTCTGCTCTGACTTATCACTAATCCTGTTATCAGTTATTTATTGACATGCAATTCCATTTGTTGTTAGAAATCGAAAGTGAATGGAATCTTGAATTATTTTGTAATTGTTATCTTTGGATCGGTTGAGTTGTTTAATGTTTACTAATCCGGCGGTTTTGTCTACTTTGGGAATGTTTGGCGATTTCGCGGATGGCTTTGATGTTATATTTCATTTACTACTGGTAGCATTGTATGTGATTGTAACCTCCAATCACAGTTTGGATGCTCACATATTCATTGCTCTTAGTAATTTTTTTTGAGTGAGCCTTTATTTTCTTTTGAATTTTATTTTCATTTTTTAATCTCTCTTTTGTTTAATCTCTATTTCAAGTCATTAATCAGAAACTATGAGCATTGCCATTAAGTACAGCCTCTCAGGTAAACTTCAGGTCATGTATTTTTCTTAAAAGTTCTTACATTTATGTATTTGTTATATCTATTGCTTTCCACCTATTTTAGTAAGATGATTAGATCTTTAAATCTTTTAATATTATTGCTTATCAAAGTTTAATAACTACTTATATGTTTTGTAGATTATCATTTTAGGCGAAAAAAAAAATATGCAAAGGTTAAAATGAAACTCTTTCATCGAATGCGCAAATGGGCAATCTTGATCATGCTTCCTTTTGTAAATGTGGAAGAGAATTAGTCTATTAGAGAAATTGAAAATGTTTATGAATGTTTATTGCGATATGTAATTATAATTCTTTTTAAATGTGGAATGTTTATGAATGTTTGTAATATACTAATGTTGCAATTGAAAATTTTCTTTTTTTTTAGCATATAAATTTTATTGGTTTAATGGAAAATGTGTTATGCTATTAAAAATGGTGTGAAAGAAAAGATATTTGAAGAAACAGTTTCTTTAAGAAATATATTTTATTACATTATAGGTGTTGTGTGAGTTAATTAGTACCTTTTAAGTAATAAATTTAATATTTATTTATTTATTAAATACAAAGTGACAAAGTCTTTCAAATCATAATTCAAAAAAATAAACCTTTTCAAAAATATGAGTATTTCTATTTCAAAAAAATATAAATCATAAGCGATAAAATGAATTCAAATATCAACTATATCATTTTAATTATTTTGGTTTTAAAAAATCGAATCAATCGAACTTTTATTGGATTGGATTGGATTTGGATTATATTAAATCTATACGGATTGGATTTTTGGATTATGAATTTCAAACCAAGCATTAGAAAATTAAAAATCCGTCCCGACGAATGCACACCCCTATATAGACCATCAAATACGCCACCTGGAACTCAACCTGTCAAAGTAAAAAATTATAGATATCCTCACTTTCGGAAGATAGAGATAGAAAAATTGATTAAAGAAATGTTAGATGAGGATCATAAGGAAAGTACCTCATCTCCACTTGCTAAAAAAAAGATGGCACTTGGCATTTTGTGTGGATTATAGGGCTTTAAACAAAGTCACTATGATAGGTTTCCCATCCCAACTCAAGAGCTAATGGATGAGTTACATGGAGCCGTGTTTTCCAAGCTTGATTTCACGGGATATCATCAAATCGAAAGGTAGGAAGCCATCTACAAAACTGCCTTCAGAACACATGAAGATCACTATGAATTCTTAGCAATGCCATTTGGATTAACCAATGCCCCCTCAACATTCCAAGCACTAATGAATTCAATGCTTAAGCCATTCTTAAGGAAATTTGCCCTAGTATTTTTTGATGATATACTCATATATAGTCAAAACAAGTCATCTACAATTGTTTGGAGCAAGCAACAACATACCCTATTTGTCAAACCATCCAAATGTTCTTTCATTCCAGAGTATTTGGGTTATATATTATCACAAGGGATATAAGTGGATCCCAAGAAAATCAAAGGATCAAGCATGGCTATGCCAACCTGGTAAGCTTAAGAGGGTTTTGGGCTTTGAGGTATTATAAAAGTTTGTTAAAACTATGCAATGGCCTCTCCTTTAACATCAATGCTTGCTAAACAATAATTCCAATGGACAGAGGAATCAAAAGCAGCATTCAAACAACTGAAAGAGGCTATGATATCATTACCAGTACTAGCATTTCCAAATTTTGATATTCCTTTTATCTTGGAAATAAATACCTCAGGGACAGTAATAGGAGCTATATTAGCTCAAAATAATCATCCTCTTGCTTATTTCAGCAAGAAGTTATCTCCTACAATGCAGAAAACATCAACATATGCTAGAGAACTTTATGCTATAACTGAAGCAGTTGCCAGATTGAGGCAATATTTGTTGGGCAATAAGTTTACTATCAGAACAGATCAAAAGAGCATTAGAGAATTAATGCAACAAATCATCCAAACTTCTAAACAACAAAGATTTCTAATTAAACTCTAGGATTTGACTATGTTGAGTATAAGAGTTTCTAACAAAAGCTTCGATGCCTATCTAGAAAAGAGCTTAGTACAAGAAAATTTTTATTAAACGGTCATAATTGTCTATTTAAACTTATATGCTTACACTCAATAATTCACAAAGTTGCTCCAACAAATTAAAGAGGAAACAAGCTCAATAATGAGCGCAATAAATGTAAGAAGCAAATAGCAAACAATCCAAGGATGTTTCCAAAGCATAAAATTGCTAATGGATTGTTATACTATAAAAGGATTGTACTAGCCAAGAATTCGATATCGTGAACATTCTTATCAGAATTACATTCAACACCAACATGAGGCCATAATGGGATTCATAAAACATTGGCTAGAATTTCTCAACAGTTCTACTGGAAAAATGAAAACAGACATAAAACATTTTATATCAACTTGTCCTATCTGCCAACAAGTCAAATATGATACTCAGAAGCCTGCAGGGTTACTACAACCTCTGCATATACCAGCCAGCATTTGGGAGGAAGTATCAATGGATTTTATTACAGGTCTACCAAAATCTCAGAACAAAGCTGTCATCTAGTGGTGGTAGATAGATTATCAAAATATGCACACTTCTTCCAACTAGTTTCTGACTTCTTACATAGCTCAGATCTTTGTAGCATAGTCAAACTACATGGAATACCACAAGGCATAATTTGATAGAGACCCACTCTTCATGAGTAATTTTTGACAAGAATTATTCAAACTAAGTGGCACAACATTAAGTCACGGCGGTTTATCATCCTCGATGGTCAAAGCGAGGTTACAAAATAATCCTAGAATAATATCTAAGGAGTTTTGTCCTAGACACCAAGGAATTGGTTACAATTTTTCCTTAGGCGGTATCTATAATACATCCATCAATACTTCCACCAAAATGACCCCTTTTCATATTGTCTATGGCAACGACCACCAATTATACCCTATAATGCCTTGCTACTAACATAGAAGTTGACTAATTTTACGAGGGACAAGATCATACAAATCCTTCAAACAAATTTACAAGAAGCTCAAAATAGGATGAAGCAAATGGCTGATAAACATAGAAGAGAACTTCATTTCAAAGTAAATGATTTGGTCTTAGTAAAATTACAACCCTATGAGATTCTTTGTTTGGAATCCAAAGATACAAAGCTCAAAGAAGGTATTATGGCCCATTCAAAATTCTACAAAGGCAGAGCTATAAAATAGAATTGCAGAAACAACAAGAATCCATAATGTGTTTCATGTATCTGAAACTATATAGGCAGATTCTTTACATCCAGCAACCTTTCCAACTCAATTCGTAGAAGGGCAACCATTAGTTAGACCTATCAAAGTATTGGATCATAGAACAGTAGTAAAAGCAGCTAAACAAATCAAAGAGGTCTTAATACAATGGGATGGATTTTTACCAACAGATGCTTCTTGGGTGCCTATTGAAGAGATCCAAAAGATCTTTCCTGGGTTTAACCTTGGGGACAAGGTCAATGTGTGGGAGGGGAGTAATGATATGAGTTCATATTCCCAAACCAACAATAGAAACAAAAGGGATAGAAGAAGGCGGGTTGGCTAAAGGATTTCTAAGTCCTCCCAAAATATAACATCATAGAGAATAAATTACAGTGAACCGAGAAAGAATAAAGAATATAATAAGATAAGAGTAATATAATAGTTTGTACAACGAGGAAGCGGTAGGATAAATAATTAGCTATAACAAGATAAGATCAAAAGAACAAAATTGTACTAAATACAATAATATACAAAAGCGGCTGAAGCAAGAGAAACAGCAAGGGGATATTAGATCTAAAATAACCTAGTCAAGAACGGCCGATAAAATACAAGGCCATAGAAATAAGCGTCAATAAAATAAACTACAAGCACCTAATATCGAATGATATTGAGAATGGCCGAAGCAAGATCGTAACAAAATGTAGCAGAGAATTAGTTACGAGGCATAACGGGGCCGAAATCTAAGAAGAGCATCGAAAACTATAAATAGAGATGAGAAAAGCAAACAGGGGATCGAAGAAATATTTCAAGAATCTCCTTCTTCTCTGTCTCCAGTCTAATCTTCCTTCTCTGAGCATTTCCCACGGTGGACTTAGCCGGAATAACCCCTTAACCTGGTGAAGCGCCGGCCATCTCTCTCTCTCTCTCTGGATCCTTCCTTTCTGAGAACTCCCTCGGGGAACTCCAGAGGCTTGAATGGCCAAGCGACTCTAGACCATCCTTTCCAATTGAAATGAGTATCTTCCCATCAAGCTTCATCGGGCAAAGATCGGTTCAGCAGAAGAGCCTTCATCCGTCGGGGCGACCATCGATCCTCGGTACATCGATCATCAATTTTTGACACATGTCCATTAAACACATCGGAAGAAGCGTAATCTACCGCCACCGAAACGGATCGAGGCGAAATCAACCCCAACGTCGGCGGCTCAAATCCGGTAAGAATAACGATCCAAGTGCTAGATCCAACGATTAAGGTAAAGCGTGGATCCAGCGGTCGAGAAAGCCCCGGCTGAGCCGACTCAACTCTTTAACTCACACGGGTTCATTCCACTTTCGAGGAGCGAAGACTCACTGGATCCAACTCTAATCTCACCGTCGGACTTGATTATCAAATTGTACTCAATCAAGAACTTAGACACATATCATTCAACAATCTTGTGGATGTGGCGGTGGCAAAGTCTCTTTGCGTTACTTATCAATCGACACCGCTTTGTCAAAAAATCCATAATTATGCCAAGCTTGATTCCAATATTGAAAAAGCAATTTGTAGGGTTAAGATCCTTGCTTCATCAGCTTCCGTCTGACAATATCATTGAAACTCCTCTCTGCATCTCAGGCGAGGATTGAAGCTCTCATCTACACTACCAGAATGGCGGCCTTGTGGAATGGCTTCATCCACGGCACCCGCGGTACCGTCGGCCAGATGGAAGGCTTCAAATCACCGTCGGCGGACTTTCCCCATACGCCTACTTCCCACCGATCCATACAAATGTGAAGTCGAAACAACATACTCCTCGACCAATTTAATACCAAAATTGCGATTTCGTCTTGCAAAGATTTTAGGGATGGGAGGAGAGAGAGTGTCCCCATATGTGTACATTGCACCGGAGTGTTGTACTTTGAGGAAAGTGAATGAGAAGGTGGATGTTTACTGCTTTTAGTGGTGCTTTGGAGTTGGTGACGGATGGAAGCAAGGATGGAGGAGAAGAGGAAAATGAGAATCTAATGGATTGCGGAGGAGTGGGACGATTAGTGGTGGACAAGATATGAGTCGCGGACTTGGTGAAGGAGGTGGAGATGATGTTTAAGAGTAATGTGCACCAGATATAATCCCGATAGCCTACGATGAAGGAAGCAGATGTTGAAGTTGGGTTGGCGCGGATAGCGGCAGAGCCGCTGTTGGAGAACAGAGTACAATGGGCGAGGAGGAAGCAAGTTGTGGATATCATGGAGGATAGTGATGATAGTGTAGTCAATTCGAATTCTTTCTCTCAGTAAAGAGGGGAATTCTCGCGGCTGTGCTTTCTCTGACGCCGAGCTCGTGAGTGGTTGTGGTGAACTAAGTAGATGATAAACATTCATCATAAAACTAATTAATGGAGCCTAAGTCAAGCTCGATAATTCTTAGCTCTTTCAATTAAGTTCTTAGAACCGAATCAAGCGGAAGCCATACAATAATATTGAATTGATCAAACTTAAAGAGTCATATCTACTTATTCATGTAAATCAAATGAGTATATTTATAATTTTTAAGATTAATATTTTATTAATTTTGATTTAGATTAATATATCATAAATAATTTAACTAAATTATTAGCGATTCATCATACTTTTTTTGTAATGATTGTATTTTTTTAATGCATAATAAGGCAGCTATATTACCTAATTGTTTAGTTATGTTATTTAATATATTAGTTACATTGAAATAACATTGACATCTAGTCAAGAAATATCCCTATTATGATATCCTAATATAATTTCTATTTTATTTATAATTTATTTTATATTATTTAATTTATAAAAAATCTAATCAAATAAGAATTATGAGACAAATTAAGAAATCTTAGAATGCTCAATTATTTAAATTAGAAACGCGTAAATTTAACCTGAAAATCATTTGAAGTTTACTTAAAAAATTTTTGGCATTCTTAGATTTCTTTTAAAATTTATCTTTAATAAATTTTTTGTTTTAACTGTAATTTTTTTTTTTGATGGAATACAAATATTGAATATTATATAATAAATTATAAATTAAATAAAATAAATGTATTAAGATATAACTATATATTTTTGATATGACACTTAAAATACTACTAGGCGAAGCACGAATCTTGATGCTAAAAGCAAACTGATCCGAAGTTGAAACTGGTCGAGATCAAGCACTTAAAATATCATTGGATACTTTGGGATATCAGTTAAATCTCTAAAAAGCTCTTAAACATGGAGTGTTTATAATCAAATCTAAAAGCCGGATCTAACAAGCCCAAGATCTTAAAATTCTTCATTTGAACATTCAAATATTTAAAATACATCAAATGATCAAAGGGATCATTGTGAGCCGTCATGAAGTGGGAGTGGTACAGTTTTGTGTATTTCTGAGACATTCTCCAATCTATAAATAGCCCTCATTTCTCATATGAGGGGCCTAAGAGGAGAGAGCTCTAAAGATCTTCCGCACAATCGTGCCGCCACTGACGATCCAACCACCGCGCCGGCCGTCCGCCGCCATTGATCCTCGTCGCCTCCATCATGATGACTTCTAGGTGATTGTTCCGTATTTCTACCGGTGATTGTTCGCATTTGCGTGATTGTTCTCGCATTGCCAATAATTGTTCCGCATTTCCTGATTGCTCAAGAAAGTTCACCATCATCTAGCTACAAGAATCGCATATCGATTGTCACATATTTGTTCCTTTCATATACAATTTTGTAATCCCATCGGAAGATCTTGTACTCAAAAGATATATGGAAGCTTATGGGCTAAGCCGCGTGATTTTTCCTCTTTCGAGATTTTCCACGAAAAAATTTTGAGTTTTATTGTTCACTCTTTAAATACGTGTGTGTCTTTGGATTTCACAACAAAGTTAAAACTTTACTCGATTTTAAGCAAACAATTTTATATTATGATGAGACTATCTTTTTGACAAGTATCCTTGTTTTCACATGTAATGCTAAAAAAAATTTATATTAAATTCTTAAAATATTTTTAGTAGGCCTCTTGGATATAAAAAAATAAAAATTTTAAAGTTAAATAAGTGGATGCTTCAATGCTTATCATAAACTTTGCAAAAAAAAAAAATTAAAATAATGAAAGATTTGCAAATTTTTTGTTTTTTATTTATATAACATCCCCTTTTTCAAATATAAATACAACCTATTGATAAGGTGAAAATTCATTTATCTAAATTTTTAATTTTTAAGCACTAGTTTTTCTCCTAAAAGAAGTTCAACATTGTAATGTATAACAGAAATGTTTTTTTTCCTTTTCAAGCTCTAGTGTTTTCTATATTAGAGTATTGAAATATCTTTTGGTAATTTGCATAATATGCTAATTTCTTTATTTTTCTTAAGTGTTTTACTCTCTTATTTCTATTTTTCATAAAATATTGATTTATTTTTTCTAATTAATTTTTTATGCTTCTCCCAATTATTATTATTATTGTTTTTTTCAGAAACACTAACATTTTAATTTTGAAGAGCATCTTAATTCTCTATTAATGTTCGAATGATGAAACCATGACCTTTCTATCTCCGATGAATTTTTTCAATCAAATTCATCATAATAAAATTTTGAAAATTATTTATATTTCTACATAACATTTTTAATTACTTTAATATTTATTTATTAAAATGTCGATAATTGATATAGTAAAAAATTTATGAATTTAGCTTTTTGAATCCACTATTTGCTTAATGTAGGGTTCCAAAATTTATTGTGATTTATCTACTTTTTAAAACGAGTTAAAATTTTTTTTAAATTCTTCTTTGGATGTGTAGATGCTTCATAAATAAAATAATTTTTTTTAAGTTGTTTGTTTTAGAAAAATATCTCAATAACTATTGATCATTGTTTTGGTTCATGCATTATATTATCACAATTAGTTTTTTTCTTTATTATTATTATTTTGTTAAAGTCTTAAATATATGACTTTTCTAATGCTATCAGAAAGAGATTAAATAACCTACTTCTTGTTATTATTTATGTGCACTTGCCATATTTCTCTATCCTTTTGCTTTTCTTTATATATATATATATATATATATATATATATATATATATATATATATATATATATTATTGTAATTAATTTTAAGGAAGAAGAGACTATATGTTCAAAGATGAGATAAGATTTAGGGGTTTAAAACTTATAGAATACTTCTAAAATTTTGTTATGGTGGTGATAAAAAGTTAGAACATGATAGATACTGATAGTTCTGAGACTTACACCCTTTGAGACTCTTTGATAAATTAAAATAGCTATATTTTTTTAAATTTAATCCTTCTTAGATTTTTTTTTGAATAAATATAAAAAGCCCACAAAAGTTAGTATTTATTTATGATATAAACAAAAAAATGCATACTTGTTAGAGTAAAGTTTTAATTATTTCCAAAAATTTCATGACACTCCATTAGATAGCCCAACTTAATCCCTGACCATTATTCTTTTTTATTGTTTGTGTGACTTTCATGTTAAAATTTAACCATCTTAGACTGAATAGATTAGGGATGTTGAAATATAGAATTTGGATATATATACTCAAAATCTAGATATTAAATTAATCATTTGAACATCTAATTACTATCTTGAAATTATATTATAGATATTGCATATGATTTATTTTTCAAATTATATATATTGTTTTAAATATCATTTGTAAGCTATCTTTTCATAAATCTTGCAACAAGTAAAATGATGTTTTGTTTTTATATTGAAATTATTTGTGTTTTATATTGAAATTGATTGTGCTTAAATCGCCCACTAACCCTTTTGAATATTTTGTAAGAAACTTGGTTCTTGGTTAGAATCTTATATATTTTCAAATGAATCTGGATTAATTTCAAGATCCATTAGACGATCATTCATTTGCTCTTGCTCAGCTTTAATTTGTTGAACTTCTAATTTTAATTTTTTTAATTCGTTTTAGCTCTACTAAAGAAGTTGAATTAGAAGATGATATGTAGATTTTCTCTTAAATACTTATAAGGAGTATATAGGTTTGTAATTAAAATTTTCTAATTTATCTTTCTTCTTATCATTAAGAAGATCTATAATTTTATCACGAGTTGAATCATCTTCTCAAAGAAAAGTTTAATTAATTCCTTGCTGGGTGAGGTATCTTCATATTTATTATATTTTTATAATAATCTATCTGCTGACAGGACTTGCAATAGTTAGATTTATCAAAGTTATCAGAATCTGATGAGGATGAAGATGAAATATGTTCTTTTTCATCTTCTGATTCTATTTCAGAATCAGAGGATGTAAGTAGAATTTTCATCGGTTTGTTTTAACTTCACAATGTTCATTTAACTTCTTGACAAGATCTATTTGTGTAATGTCGCCATATTTGTAACATTTTATTTATTATCTCTTTGGTTTTAGAACCGAGGACGAGAGTGAATTTATCACATTTTTATGACGTGATTTTTCACGTTTAGGAAAAAAATATTTCGTGCTTTTCCCTTGTGTTTTGAAGATAAAGGACGTACCTGAGGATCACAGTTGAATTGTTCGCAGAATTTGCCAAGCTATTTTCGCTCAAGTAGACGCTCTCTTTTCATTTGATCTTTTAATTTAAGATCAGAGCAAATTGCTAAACCCTTTTAATACAAAAATAAGATTTTCATATGTAAGAGTTTCATAAGGGATGGTTCCATCGTAGGGTGAAGAGAAACCTTAACATTTTCAGCAAATAGATCGGGAAGGCCTTCAATGAATTTTTGCTTCTAGTGAAGGCTATCGGCATCATAAAGTGTCATGACGTGCTAGAAATATATCCTTGTACAATCTAAAATGGGTTAAGGATGGACATCTTAATTTTTGGAGTAAGGAGCGAGTTTTTCTCCTGATCTCCAATGGATCCAAAGAAATGATCTATAATTATTTGAAGAAGATTAAATTTTCATTAGGTTTTTTTTTTTTCTTTTGGAAGATCCTTAGTACTTAAGTCAATTTAAGAAGGTCTTCTTTTGAGGAACAAGGAGAAATTATCCCACCATCCTTCGAGTTCCAGAAATCTCGAAATGATCAACACAATATGAGGTTTTGCTTGATGTCTGATCAACAGAAGAAAACATAAGCATTCGATGAAGGGTATGAATGATTTGATGTAAAGTCCATCAATATTCCATTCATATAAGAATCTCCACCATGAATTTCCATGAAATGAGTATCTTCCTCAAATAATAAATCGGAGGTGTTGGTTTTATAATAATATTTTTCCAAATTTTTCTTGGATAAGAAAGTTTTGGATATCAAAAGGAGGATGAGGATCTTGTAATTCTTGAAAAAGGTTTTGAACTTTTCAATATTACTGATTGATATTTTTTGAGGATTCATTTGAATCTTCATCCATTCATATTCTAGAGCTCCTACATACTTTTCAATTTTAAATTTAGAATTAAATTCTTTTCTTGTAAGAGGGTCCTAACTTAAGATCCATAGAGGTGGTTGGATAAAAGGTTTCACAAATGGATTTATACTAGTAAAAGCTTTTCCAAGCTTTATTATTTTCGTAGAAACCTTTTGTTTAAGCATGATATTTTAAAATCTAAAGCAAAAGATGATCATGATTATTTGAAGTATGTATTACTATAATTAATTTGTTTAATTAGAGTAATAAATTTCTTTAGAATTTGTGGATCAAAACTTTTTTTTAAAGAATTCTAAAGTTTATCATCAAAATGGAGGATAGATGTTAATTTTTTTGCTTCATTTTTTTGGTAGTTAAAACAACTACTTGAGCAGATTGAGCATAATAACTACAAAACCATGCGACGAAAGGAATAGTAGCTTTGGCTTGACTATTCTTTCTCTCATTTATTCGAAATATAAATAATTTATTTTGAGATGTTGGTCTTGAGAAGTAAAACTTCTATACCAAGTAAAAGTTATCATACTTTGTTAGAAGTATTCTTTCGAATAACCTCTAGTCTGAACTTATGTAGCTCATTAAGACTAAAGTTCATTTCATGGAGTGAGAGATTGATTTTCTCACCATGATAAATATGATTTGCTAAATGAATCTCAACCGATGGTTCGAGTGTGAACCATCCATCTGATTCTGTAAGGGATAAAACCTAGAAAGTGTGATGGATCGATGAGGTTGAATCGACTTCAACATAATGTTGAATTATCGATCTACATCTTGATAAATGGAAGGTCTTGGTGACCATGGTAATGGTAGCCATGATTGGAAATACCATCTCATTCCATTTAATCACTTATGCAATATCAATATTTCTTTCGATGAGTTGTTCGAGATGGTTGAATGCAAACATCATCTTAACACATCATCTGACAAGGCCACGATGATTTATACTTAATTTGTGAAGACTCACCGTTGCCTTTAACAGCTGGCTAATTTTTTTAAAATATTTAGAAGGAATTATTCCTTCTTGTATACAATTTAAATCGCTCCACTATCAACTAGAGCAATTAAATTTGGTAAAATAAATTCTTTATTTATAATTAATTTAATGGAAATATTCGGTTTATTGCCTTTTGAATATTTTGTAAGAAACTTATGTGTCCGTATCAATGCCATGATAAACTGGGAGGGAAGGATGTGAGATTTTTTTCCATTTCACCATGCTTTGGATGAACTAGTACTTTATTCATTCCTCCCATGGGTTTATCCGTTCGTTTAAATAATCCCCTCAGGTGATGCTGATGGTTATAAGTATATAGAACTATCTAGGATAATTCTGGTTGAGGTTTATATTCGCCTTCATCGTAAATGGACGTAATATTACGTGATGCTTGAAAGGGTTGTAAGTCTTATTTTTGTTGAGTCTGGAAGATAATTCTTAATAGAGGTTTATACTTAGTTTATTTTATCCTCATGTGATTTGTTTCAAACTCGCATCTCCTCCTTTTTCTTTTATATGGCTTCTACTTCTTCTAAAGTAACTTCTAAATGCAAGAGAAATAATAATTTAATCAAGAACTCAAATGGTAGAGTTCCCTTGAATGAAGAAGACCTAAATAGATTCTCCCAAAATTGATAAAACTATCATTTATCAATTTGGAACTTTGATTTTAAGGAAAATTTTTTTTTTTTTTGAAACTTGCATTTAATAATAGAGTAATACAAGAACTAGTAAAAGGCTAGAGAGTCTAAAACAAGAAGCTAAATAAACATTCTTATCATCCTCAAATAACCAAACAAAATAGAAGGTAAAGTAGAGACATCTAAAGACAACCAAGTAAAGTCTGCCTTTTTACACAATAGTCACCCTATTGAAGTCCCGAAACATGTGAGAACAGAACTTGGTGGAAGGCTAGAAAGCCCAAGTCTGAGAGAGAGAAGATGAAAGATGGTCTTCTAAGTAAATTGACAACACTAATGTCCCTCCAAAATGATGCCCTTGTACTCATCATACATCCAAGGGTCAACAAGCTTCTTGAAGCATAGCGTGATTTATGAAAGCACTATCCCAATGGAGAAATTATGATGATGAAGTCAAAAGATCATCCAAAAATAACTCCAATGCTGCCGAGGAGGGAGAGTACCATCTACATTCACCTTTAGCCATCAGGGGGAGTCCAGGGAGTGATAAGCGGGGTGGAGCTCCCATTGTAATAAAAGGTAGATGCATTTGTAAAAGCCTCCAAAGTAGAAGAATGACCTTTGGTGTCCCATGTTGGCTACCATGTGTCTTTGCATCTCCTCAAACTTGATATATCATGTAATAACTCACCCCAAGCCATGTCGACTTGGTGGTCCATTCAATGCTCAAACAGATCATGAGCATTAGAAAGAGGGGAGGTTAACTCCCAAGAGGACAAACGATGATAAGAAGCAAGAGAATAGTGAGGATATGATAATCTCCATGCCCTGTGGGCAATGAGTCTCAAGACCTAGAGTGGAGCCAATGTTGGTAAGGCATTCTAAATTTAAAAAACTTCTCATGAGCAAACGAACTTTGTAGCCATGAGTTTAAGGGGAAGAGGGCATCAATCGATTTAAAGGGAAAATCTTCAGTGAAATAGAACAAACCATTACTATAGATCAAATGGATAAAATCATTTATCTACTAATGTTTGAAGATCTGCATAAATATATGCAAGACTTTAAATATATTTATATTGGGATGATACAGATAGCATTCAAATCTTTAACCCTTAAAGGTTTAAATGCTTCTATTTTAGCTAGCTTGAGAGATGGCAGATGCCTTCACAAGGCTCAATCCCTAATGAGTGTTGTAGAGACTAGCCTATATCATGGGCGGATTTAGTTCAACACCTTTCCCAATCTGAGTTTATCTCTTTCTGATATAAATCTTTTTGAAGCTCTAAAATTTCATTTACAACTTTATGGTTATGATTTCCTTTCGGATTATGAAACTATTGCTTTAATTTTCAGAATTCAATTTTGAGTTTTAAATACTCTAAATCCTAGAGTTCAGAAAGATGTTCAACCAGCCGAACGAACTACTCTGATTGAAACAAATCTGTTAGCATCCCATGTTGCTACTAACAGAGTGATTAAATGGAATGAGGTGGTATTTCTAGAATCATGGACTATACTATCTACGGTCGTACCAAAACCTTCCATTATCAAGATGTAGATCAGATAATTCAAACAGCTGATGACGATGTATAAGTCAGATTCAACCCTCATCGATCCATCACACTTCCTAGGGTTTCTATCCCTTCTGAAACCTCAAAAAGTCTAGATCGGATGGTTCACATACTCCTGAACCATCTGAGGCCCTTCGCCTAAACATAAATCATATCTATCATCCAGTGAGAGAAAATCAATCTCCCACTCCATCTGAAATGAACTTTAGTCTTAATGAGCTACACAATAGGTTCTAAGATTAGAGAGGTTGTTCTGAAAGAAAACTTCCAACCAAAGTATGATAACTTTCGTACTTGGTATAGAATTTTTACTTCTATAGAACAACGTTTTGAGATATGAGAGCTATGTTTCAAAAAAATAAGAGAAAGAAATAGTCAAGCCAAAGCAACTATTCTATTCATAGTTTTGCAGTTACTATGCCCAATCTGCTCAAGTTGCTATTTTAACTTCCAAAAAATGGCAAACAGAGCAAGAAAAAATAATTGAACCATCTTATCCTCCATCAAAATGGTGGATGATAAACCTTTAGAATTAGCTCCTAAAAAATAAGTTCCGATCCACTAAAAATTAGCGCATTATAGTAAGTATAAGATATACTTCAAATAATCACTTATCATCTTTTTAGCCTAGAGTCTAAAATCGATCAGATGTTTAAACAAAAGGTTTCTAGCCCCGAAACTAGCAAAGCTTCAGAGAAAGCTTTTACTAGTATAAACCCATTTGTGAAACCTTTTATTCAGCCACCTCCTAAACTTCCTCTTAAGTTTGGACCTTCTTCTGAAGACATTCAGAATTTGATTCTAAATTTAAGTGAAAAGTATGTAGGAGCTCTTAAAAATATCAGTCAATTGGAGGAAGATTCAAATGAATCCTTCAAACCATAATGATCAAATATAATAAAAAGTTCAAAACCTTTTCAAGAATTACAAGATCTATTCCAAAACTTTCCCAAGAAAAATTTGGAAAAACATTAGTATAAAAAACCAACACCTCGTGATTTATTATTTAAGGAAGATACTCATTTCGTAGGAAATTCCAATGATGGAGATTCGCTATATGAATGGAATATTGATGAACTTTCTGAACATCAAATCATTCGTACCCTTCATCGAATGCTTATGTTTGCTACCGCTTAATCTAATCAAGAAAACCTCATAAGCCATTATCATTTCAAGAATCTGGTTTCTCAAAGGATGGTGAGAGACTCTCACTATTCCTCAAAAGGAATTGGCCAAGTACTAAGGATCTTCCAAAAGAAGCAAAAAACCTAATGAAAATTCGGTCTATAATCTTCTTCAAACAATTATAGATCACTTTGCTGGATCCATTGGAGATCAAGGAGAAAAAACTCGCTCTTACTCCAAAAATTAAGTTGTCCATCCTTAACCCATTTTTGATGGTACAAGGATATATTTCTAACACGCATCATGACACTTTATGATGCCGATAGCCTTCATTGGAAGCAAAAATTCATTGAAGGCCTTCCCAATCTATTTGCTGAAAAGGTTAAGGTTTCTCTTCGTCTTTACGATGGAACCATCCCATATGAAACCCTTACATATCAAAACCTTATTTCTGCATGTATTAAAACTGGTTTAGCAATCCGCTCTGATCTTAAATTAAAAGATCAAATGAAAAGAGAGCATCTACTTGAGTGAAAGTAGCTTGGAAAATTCTACGAACAACTTAATTGTGATCCTCAGGTATTTCCTTTATCTTCTAAACACAAGGGAAAAACATGAAATACTATTTTTCCTAAACGTGAAAAATCACATCATAAAAAATGTGATAAATTCGACAAACAGTGCATTCTCATCCTCCGTTCTAAAACCAAAGAGATAAGAGAAATAAAATGTTACAAATGTGGCCAAACAGTCATTACGCTAACACCGTCAAGAAGAAGTTAAATGAATTGATTGAAGGGTTAAAACAAACCCCGATGAAAATTCTACGCCTCTCGATCAAATAGAATCAAGATGAAGAAGAACATATTTTATCTTTATCCTCATCGATTCGATAAAACTTGATAAATCTAAGGTAAGTCCTATCAACAGAGATTATTATAAAATATAATAAATATCAGTTCAGATACACCATACGAGCAAAAGGACCAATTAATTAAACTTTTAGTACAAGTTAAAGATGATTCAACTCGTGATAAAATTATCGATCTTCTTAATGATAAGAAGAAAGAAAAACTAAAAAAATTTAAATACAAGCCTCCTATATACTCCTTATCTGAAGTATTTAAGAGAAAATCTGAGGCAAGTACATCATCTTTTCAACTTCTTTAAAAGACCTAATTAAAGAAACTAAAATTAGAAGTTCAGCAAATTAAAGCTGAGCAAGAGAAAATGAATGGTCATCTAATGGAACTTGAAATTAATCAGAAGACGCCCAATTCATTTGAAAATATAGAAGTCGATTCTAATCAAGAACCAGGTTTCTTACAAAATATTCAAAAGGCAATATACCAGAAATGATATATTTTAATTATAAATAAAGAATTTATTTTACCAAATTTAACTACTCTAGTTGATAGTGGAACAGATTTAAATTGTATACAAGAAGGAATAATTCCTTCTAAATATTTTGAAAAACTAGCAAAAGGAAATGAGGTGAGTCTTTAAATTAAGTATAAATTATCATCTACTGTCAAGATGATGTTTGTATTCAAATACCTTTTATTTTAGTCAAAAATTTGACACAACACATTATTTTAGGAACTCCTTTTCTTTCTCAAGAGAGAATTATGAAAAAATCTTAATACAATTAAAGTGTATTGATATTGACCATGTTCGTGATCAGACGAACCATACTATTTTGTATAGCAAATGTGTTATACAAAAAATCTTTCATCAAAGTGAATGGGGTCTGACTCCATTCCAAGAGAAAATATATTTTTATCCTCCACTAATTTACAGTACAAAATTGGCATAAATTATTCGTGTTATGTGCAAGCTATGATGAAAGTCTTCCACCTTCTCAACGAAAAGCGAAGACATTCATGGATGTTCATCATGAACAATGATATTATACTTAATTTGTGAAACCTCAGATGATAGTTTAATTAGTGATAGCCATTATTTTGAGAAGAAAAGTAATTCTCAAAAGAATGTGTTGTGTCAAATTTTTGACTAAAATAAAAGACATTTGAATACAAACATCATCTTGACATAAGGCCACAGATGATAGTTTATACTTAATTTGAAAGGACTCACCATCGACTGCCTTTAACCGCTGGCTACTTTTTTCAAAATATTTAGAAGGAATTATTCCTTCTTGTATACAATTTAAATCTGCTCCACTATCAACTAGAGTAGTTAAATTTGATAAAATAAATTCTTTATTTATAATTAATTTAATGGAAACATACCATTTCTATTTTATTGCCTTTTGAATATTTTGTAAAAAACTTGGTTCTCGATTAGAATCAGCTTCTATATTTTCAAATGAATTAGGCATCTTCTAATTAATCTCAAAATTCATGCACCATTCATTTGTTCTCGCTTTATTTGCAACCTTACTTTTAATTTCTTTAATTCCCTTTTGTTATAAAATGTCAATTAGAAGATGAATAACTTCATTTTTTCTTAAATACTCATAATGAGTATATAGGAGGCTTGTAATTAAATTTTTCTAGTTTATCTTTCTTCTTGTCATTAAGAAGATTGATAATTTTATCATTGAATCATCTCTTCAACTTGTGCTAAAAGTTTAATTAATCCTTTTGGTGAGTGATACACTGCCATATTTATTATATTTTATAATAATCTATGTAATGACTTGTAATAGTTAGATTTATCGATTTATCATAATAATGAGGATGAAGATGAAATATGATCTTCTTCATCTTCGATTCTCTTCATTAGAGATTTAATTTTCATTTGTTTTAATCTTCACAAAGTTCATTTAACTTTCTCGACAAAGGCATTTGTTAGCGATTGACTGGCCACATTTGTGACCTTTTATTTTCGTCTTTTAGTTTTAGAACTGAGGGACGAGAGTGATTTGTGCATGAATTTATCACTTTTTTTATGACATGATGCTTAGAAAAATAGTTTTCTATTTTTCCCTTATGTTTAGAAGATAAAGGATGTTCCTGAGGATCACAATTGAATTGTTTGCACTGCCTTTTCTCTCAAGTGACGCTTCTTTTCATTTGATCTTTAATTTAAGATCGTATATGCTAAACCGCTTTAATTCATGCGAAGTGTCCATATGTATGGGTTTCATATTGATGGTTCCATCAGAAGACGAAGAAAACCTTAACCTTTTCTGAAATAGATCGAGGGCCTTCAATGAATTTTTTGCTTCCAATGAATGTTACATCATAAAGTTTCATGACATGCTAGAAATATATCCTTGTACCATCAAAATGGGTTAAGGATGGACATCTTAATTTTGGAGTAAGGATCGAGTTTTTCTCCTTGATCTAATGAATCCAAAAAAATGATCTATAATTGTTAAGAAGATTATAGAGTGAATTTTCATTAGGTTTCTTTTGGAAGATCCTTAGTACTTAAGTCAATTTCGCTAAGGAGGTCTTCCTTTTGAGGAACAGTGAGAAAATTATCCCACCATCCTTTCAGAGTTCTAGAGAATCCTGAAATGATGGCTCTAGCGACAATATGAGGTTTTGCTTGATGTCTAGTTTGAACAACAGTAGTAAACATAAGCATTCGATGAAGGGTATGAATGATTTAATGTTCAGAAAGTCCAACAATATTCCATTCATATAAAGAATCTCCACCATAGGAATTTCCTATGAAATGAGTATCTTCCTCAAATAATAAATCAGGAGGTGTTGGTTTTTTATAATAATATTTTTCCAAATTTTTCTTGGGATAAGAAAGTTTTTGGATATCAAAAGGAGGATGAGGATCTTATAATTCTTGAAAAAGGTTTTGAACTTTTTCAATATTACTTGATTGATTAGTATCAGTTTTAGTTGAGGATTCATTTGAATCTTCATCTGATTGACTGATATCTTATAGAGCTCCTACATACTTTTCACTTAAATTTAGAATCAAATTCTAAATTTCTTCAGAAGAGGGTCCTAACTTAAGAGCCGGTTTAGGAGGTGGTTGGATAAAAGGTTTCACAAATGAGTTTATACCAGTAAAAGCTTTCTCTGAAGCTTTGTTATTTTCGTATTAGAAACCTTTTGTTTAAGCATCCGATCGATTTTAAACTCTAAAAAAGATGATCGTGATTATTTGAAGTATACTATGTTTAATTACAGTAATAAATTCCTTTAGAATTTATGGATCGAAACTTATTTTTCCGAAGGCTGCTAATTCTAAAGGTTTATCATCCACCATTTTTACAACTGATGGAGGATAGGATGCTTTTAGCAAATTCAATACTTCTATTAATTATAATAGAAGCATTAAATATATTATGGCCTAAAAATCTTATTTCAGTTTGAAATAATTTGATTTTTGGCTCAGAAATAACTAACCCATTTTTTAAAATTAATCATTTAAATATTTTTAGATGATTGAATTGTTCGTCAATAGTATTTGAGAACATAAGAACATCATCAATACAGAAAAGGAAAGAGAGAGACCACTTGTAACTAATTACAAGCCACTAAACAAAGTTTTAAAATGGACTAGATATCCAATTCCTAATAAAAGGGATTTATTAAATAGATTGCATATTGCAAAAATATTTTCCAAATTTGATTTAAAATCAGGATATTGGCGCATCCAAAAAGAATTGATCATAAAAATAGCATTTAGTTCTTTGGACATTAATTGAACGTAATGCCCTTTGGTTTAAAAAATACACCTTTTGAATTTCAGCATATCATGAATAATATATTTAAAGATTATTTTAAATATATTTTAGTCTATATTCATGATGTTCTTGTGTTCTCAAATACTATTGATGAACACTTTAATCATCTAAAAATATTTAAATGGTTAATTTTAAAAAATGGGTTATTTCGAGCCAAAAATCAAATTATTTTAAACTGAAGATTTTAAGCCATAATATATCCAATGCTTCTATTATACCAGTAGAAGTATTGAATTTGCTAACATTTTGATATCATTTTAGATAAAACCACTACATCATTCTTAGGAGCTCTTATGTATGATTTCTATCAAAATCTTGCCAAAGATGCACCCACTCTTTGATATATTAAAAGAATCATACTCATACCATACATGTAAAATTAAAGAAAGGGTTCAAAACCTTCCCTATCTTAATCATGCAGACCCTACTAGTTTCAAAATTGATGAAACAGATGCCTCTCATAAGGGCTATGGAGGTATCCTAAAGCAGCGAAAGGATTCTAAAGAAGAATAGTTTGCTTTCTTTCTGGTAGATGGAATCCTACTCAACAAAAGTATTCCATTATCAAAAAAGATATGCTTTTGGTGATTAAGTGCATCACAAAATTTCAAGATGATTTACTTAATCAGTATTTTTTTCTTCGTATTGAATGTTCCTCAATCAAATACATCATTCAACAAGATGTCAAAAATTTAGTTTCAAAATAAATTTTTGCATCATGGCAATCGCAGCTCTCTGTCTTTGATTTTGACATCGAATTCATCAAAGGTAATGAAAATTCTCTTCCTGATTTTACCCGTGAATTCTTGCAAGGACTATCAGGGGTGGATCACCCTGCATGGAAGAATGACCACTCTTAACCGAGGAAGTCCTTCTTTTCACGGAGGTCACAGCTGTGGCCGCTCTAATGGCAAAGATCCGGTCAATTCAACAATTGGCATGATCAATTTGTAAACTTATCTTTACGGTACTTCCTCTTCAACTATGGTTGAAAAAGGTGAACCCTCTAAAAAAGCTGCAACACCATCCCTAAAAGATGTCATTGCACATGAACCTGTTTATTTCTCTAACGAAATAAAATAGAATATTCTTGAAATTAATCTCTCAGATTATTCACACTTCCTAGGGTTTCTATCCCTTCTGAAACCTCAGAGAAGTCTAGATCGGATGGTTCACACACTCAAAACCATCTGGCCGAGGCCCTTGCCTAAACAAAATCATATCTATCATCCAGTGAGAGAAAATCAATCTCCCACTCCATCTGAAATGAACTTTAGTCTTAATGAGCTACACAATAGGTTCTAAGACTAGAGAGGTTGTTCTGAAAGAATACTTCGAACCAAAGTATGATAATTTTTGTACTTGGTATAGAAGTTTTACATCTATAGAACAATGTTTCGAGATATCAGAGCTATATTTTGAAAAAATGAGAGAAAGAAATAGTCAAGCCAAAGCAATTATTCCTTTCGTCGCATGGTTTTGCAGTTACTATGCTCAATCTGCTCAAGTTATTATTTTAACAACCAAAAAATGGCAAACAGAGCAAGGAAAAATAATTGAAGCATCTTATCCTCCATCAGTTGTAAAAATGGAGGATGATAAACCTTTAGAATTAGCATCCTTCAAAAAAATAAGTTCTGATCCACAAATTCTAAAGGAATTTATATCTATAATTAAACAGCTTAATTATAGTAATAGTATACTTCAAATAATCACTGATCATCTTTGTTAGTCTAGAGTCTAAATCGATCATATGCTTAAACAAAAACTTCAAAAGCAGAAAAAGCTTCTACTAGTATAAACCCATTTGTGAAACCTTTTATTCAGTCACCTCCTAAACTTCCTCTTAAGTTTGGACCTTCTGAAGTCATTCAGAATTTGATTCTAAATTTAAGTGAAAAGTATGTAGGAGCTCTTGAAGATATTAGTCAATCGGAGGAAGATTCAAATGAATCCTCAACCAAACTGAGCATCGATCAAGTAATATTGAAAAGTTCAAAACATTTTTAAGAATTACAAGATCCTCATCCTCCTTTTGATATCCAAAAACTTTCTTATCCCAAGAAAAATTTGGAAAAATATTATTATAAAAAACCAACACCTCCTGATTTATTATTTAAGGAAGATACTCATTTCGTAGGAAATTTCTATGATGAAGATTCTTTATATGAATGGAATATTGATGGACTTTCTGAACATCAAATAATTCATACCCTTCATCGGATGCTTATGTTTGCTACTGCTGTTCAATCTAAACATCAAGCAAAACCTCATATTATCGCCCGAGCCATCATTTCAGGATTCTCTGGAATTCTGAAAGGATGGTGGGATAATTTTCTCACCGTTCCTCCAAAGGAAGACCTCCTTAGCGAAATTGACTTAAGTACTAAGGATATTTCAAAAGAACAGCAAAAACTTAATGAAAATTCAGTTATAATCTTCTTCAAACAATTATAGATCATTTTGCTGGATCCATTGGAGATCAAGGAGAAAAACTCGCTTACTCCAAAATTAAGATGTCCACCCTTAACCCATTTTTGATGGTACAATGATATATTTCTAGCACGCGTCATGACACTTTATGATGCCGATAGCCTTCACTGGAAGCAAAAATTCATTGAAGGCCTTCCCAATCTATTTTCTGAAAAGGTTAAGGTTTCTCTTCATCTTTACCATGGAACCATCCCATATGAAACCCTTACATATGGAAACCTTATTTCTACATGTATTAAAACTGGTTTAGCAATCTGCTCTGATCTTAAATTAATAGATCAAATGAAAAGAGAGCATCTACTTGAGAGAAAATAGCTTGGTGAATTCTGTGAACCATTCAACTATGATCCTCAGGTATGTCCTTTATCTTCTAAACACAAGGGAAAAACACAAAAAACTATTTTTCCTAAGCATTAAAAATCACGTCATAAAAAATGTGACAAATTCACACACAAAACTCTCGTCCCTCTGGTTCTAAAACCAAAGAGACAAGAGAAATAAAATGTTACAAATGTGGTCGTACATAGGTCATTACGCTAACAAATGCACTATCAAGAAGAAGTTAAATGAACTTCAGATTGTGAAGGGTTAAAACAAACCCTGATGAAAATTTTCTACGCCCCTAATTAAAGAGAATCGAGATGAAGAAGATCATTTTTATCTTCATCATCATCGATTTTGATAAATTTGATAATCTAATTGCTGTAAAGTCTTAATAGATAGATTATTATAAAAATATAATACAGTCAACGCATGAGCAAAAGGACCAATTAATAAAACTTTTAGCACAAGTTGAAGATGATTTAACTCGTGATAAAATTATCGATCTTCTTAATGACAAGAAGAAAGATAAACTAGAAAAATTTAATTACAAGCCTCCTATATACTCCTTATCGGAAGTATTTAAGAAAAAATCTGAGGCAAGTTCTTCATCTTCTAATTCAACTTCTTTATCTGAATTAAAGACTGAATTAAAGAAATTAAAAGTAGAGGTTCAACAAATGAAAGCTAAGCAAGAACAAATGAATGGTCATCTATTGAATCTTAAGATTAATCAGAAGATGCCTAATTCATTTGAAAATATAGAAGCCGATTCTAATCAAGAACCAAGTTTCTTACAAAATATTCAAAAGGCAATATACCAGAAATGGTATGTTTCCATTAAATTAATTATAAATAAAGAATTTATTTTACCAAATTTAACTACTCTAGTTGATAGTGGAGCAGATTTAAATTGCATACAAGAAGAAATAATTTCTTCTAAATATTTTGAGAAAACTAGCCAGTGATTAAAGGCAGCCAACGGTGAGTCCTTACAAATTACATATAAACTATCATCTATGGCCCTGTGTCAAGATGATATTTGTATTCAAATGCCTTTTATTTTAGTCAAAAATTTGACACAACACATTATTTTGGGAACTCCTTTTCTTCTCAAAATAATGCCTATCACTAGAATTGATGATACTAGAATTTAGTATTTTCTTTGGGATAAAGAAATCACATTCCCTTATATCACCAATCCTAAAGAAATTATTATAAATGAAATGAATAGGCTTAATAATATGTCTATGCATATAAATTATTTACAAGAAGAAATTGTTAGTTTAACTATTAAACAATAAATTTCTTCCCAAAATTAAATGAAAAAAAATTCAAAATTGCCACCAAAATTCCAAAGGAAGTTTGTATGAACAATTGCTTTACGGGAAAGAAAGAGACTCATGTAGTGGATCTCAGACATTGATAATTTCAATGAGCGAGATATTCTAAGGCTCATCCTTGTCAAATGAACGAGCACTACCTTGCTTTATGCAAAGAAGAGATTGTTGATTTATTAAAGAAAGGAATAATTCAGCAATCCTACTCCCCTTAGAGTTGTACCGCATTCTATGTTATGAATTTGACAGAAAAGGAAAGAAGGAGACCGTGACTTGTAATTAATTACAAGCCGCTAAACAAAGTTTTAAAATGGATCAGATATCCAATTCTAATAAAGGATTTATTAAATATAGTTTGCATAATGCAAAAATATTTTTTTAAATTTGATTTAAAATCAGATATTGGCAAATCGGATAAAAGAATGGATCGCTATAAAACATTTACGGTGCCCTTTGGATATTACAGGAACGTAATGCCCTTTGGTTTAAAAAATGCACCTTCTGAATTTCAGCATATCATGAATAATATACTTAAAAATTATTTTAAATATATTTTAGTCTATATTGATGATGTTCTAATGTTCTCAAATACTATGATGAACACTTCAACCATCTAAACAATTAAATGGTTAATTTTAAAAAATGGGTTAGTTATTTGAGCCAAAAAATCAAATTATTTCAAATTAAGATTTTTTAGGCCATAATATATCAATGCTTCTATTATACCAATTAATAGAAGTATTGAATTTCTAACAAATTTCACGATATCATTTTAGATAAAAAACCATTCTGGATTCTTAGGAGCTCTCAATTATGTATGATTTCTATCAAAATCTTGCCAAAGATGTACTCTTTGACAAATTAAAAGAATCCCCACCATGGTCGATACTCATACCATGGTGCAAAATTAAAGAAAGGGTTCAAAACCTTCTGTCTTAATGTGGACCCACTAATTGTTGAAACCGATGGATGATAAGGCTATGGAGGTATCTTAAAGAAAGAATTCTAAAGAAGAATTAGTTCTTTTTTATTTCGTAAATGGAATCCTACTCGAAAAGTATTCTATTATCAAAAAAAAAGAAATGCTTTACGTGATTAAGTGCATCAAATTTCAAGATGATTTACTTAATCGATTTTCTCCGTATTGACTATCCTCAGTCAAATACATCATTCAACAAGATGTCAAAAATTTAGTTTCAAAACAAATTTTTGCATCATGGCAATCGCAGCTCTCTGTCTTCGATTTCGACATCGAATTCATCAAAGGTAATGAAAATTCTCTTCTTGATTTTCTGACCCGTGAATTCTTGCAAGGACGATCAGCGGTGGATCATCCCGCATAGAAGAATGACTACTCCTAACCGAGGACATCTTTCTTTACGTGGAGGTCGCAGCCATGGCCGCTCTAATGGAAAAGATCCGGTCAATTCAACAATTGGAATGATCAATTTGCAAACTTATCTTTATGGTACTTCCTCTTCAACTACGGTTGAAAAGGGTGAACCCTCTACAAAAGATGCAACATCATCCCAAAAAGATGTCGTTGTACAAGAACCTGTTTATTTCTCTAAAGAAATAAAATAGAATATTCTTGAAATTAATCTCTCTAATTATTCAATAAATAATCCGTGGGCCTTATTTGAAAGATATTTGGGAAACAAACTTATCCCATTTGAATCTAATCTCTCAAGAGAGGATTATGAAAAAATCTTAATACAATTAAAGTGTATTGAGATTTACCATGTTCGTGATCAGACGAACCATACTATTTTTTATAGCAAATGCGTTATACAAAAAATATTTCATCAAAGTGAATGGGGTCTGACTCCATTCCAAGTGAAAAATCTATTTTTATCCTCCACTAATTTACAGTATAAAATTGACATAAATTATTGGTGTTATGTGCAAGCTATGATGAAAGCCTTCTTCCTTCTCAACGAAGGCATTCATGGATGTTCATCATGAACAAAGATATTATCAACAAAGAACTTCTAGCATGGTTCTTCAGATGGTGAAACTATTTTGGAGCAGAATTAAATATTCTTCCGGATCCAATCAAAGAAGTCTTTAATGAATGGATGGAAGCTGCCCCCAAAATGAGGGTTATTAATCCTAGAAGAATGATCCAAGGGCAAAATCTTTCTCATTTCTTCACAGACTGCCAAATTCCATGGATTTAGAGCTGGAACGTTATTCTTGGAAGGAATAATCACGGTCCTTCAAAGATAATTTTTACTAAAATGGTCGAATTTTATCAACATTGAGGATAAGCTCAAGCAAATTAAAGCCATTAATAAAGCTTATTCTAAATTAACGATCCCTCAAAAAACTATGGATTTTGAGCTATCAGTAGATGAGGTACTACAAAGCTTCACAAGACGTTATCATCATGAGACCGAGATTCAACATAAGGAACGTCTCAAAAAGATCTACGAAAATCAACTCGCCAAGGTGTTTAATCTCCCTATCTATATCTGCGATAGTGGCAAGTCTTCTGACGATGTCGACGTGGAATCCACTGGAGAAACTTAAATTCATAAAGCAGACCCACCAAAAAAAATAATTGCTACTATTCAAAGTAGCCACATCATTATCTCCACGGGAATCAACTTTACACTTCATAAAGCAGTCCCACCAGAGGAAATAATTGCTAAAGTAGCTACTTATCTTCACCAACAAGGAACCTACTTTACAACTCATAAAGTGGGCCCACCAATCGAAATAATTGCTACTTTCCAAAAAGTAGCCACATTTTTGACAAAATAATTCTGTCTAATAATTGTACCAATGCTTAGCTTCTAAGCAACATTTCTCTTTTGTTTAATAATTACCTTTGCTTAGCCTTTAAGCAAAATCAATCCTTTGCCTCCACCTCTATATAACTAGTCTGTATTAAGTGTGCTAATTTTCCTTCTTCTTCTCTTCTATTCTCTCTTGTACTCTCCTTGGTTCTTCCCTTCACATCTTGTCATCATGTAAGTACTTTTTAGTCTTTAATAAATAAGTCTTTTATATATCACTTTAAGGACTCATGGTAGCTTTTAGAATAGTTTTCAAAATATTTAGAAGATTATTCCTTCTTGTATACAATTTAAATCTTCTACTATCAAGAAAGATTAAATTTGATAAAATAAATTTATTTATAATTAATTTAATGGAAACATCATTTTATATTACCTTTGAATATTTTGTAGAAACATTCTTGGTTAGAATAAATAATATTTTCAAATGAATTGGCAGATTAATTTCAGAACCATTAGATCATTTATTTCTTTCTCGGCTTTAATTTGTTGAACTTAATTTTAATTTTCTTTAATTGATTAGCTCGAAAGTTGAAAGATGATAATTACTCATTTTTCTCTTAAATACTTGGATAAGAATTATATGAAGGCTTATAATTAAAATTTTCTAGTTTATCTTTCTTCTGGATCATCATTTGCGAATGTGATTTTGTACCATATTTGTAACATTTTATTTCTCTTGTCTCTTTGGTTTTAGAACCAAAGAGAGAGTCTTGTTTGTGCATGAATTTATAATAATTTTATGGCGATTTTTCACGTTTAGGAGTTTTGTGCTTTTTTCCCTTGTGTTTTAAGATAACACAGATCAGTTAATTGTTCAGAATTCCAAGCTATTTTCTCAGTAGGCGCTTCTTTTCATTTGATCTTTTAATTTAATCGAGAATCTAAACCAATTTTAACACATGTAGAAATAAGTTTCCATATGTTAGGTTTCATATGGGATGGTTCCATCATATAGAAAAGACCTTAACCTTTTTAAATAAAATGGATTAAAGCCTTGATGAATTTTTTCAGTGAATATGGCATCTAAAGATGAAATATATCCTTATACCATCAAAAATGGGTTAAGGATGGACATCTTAATTTTGAGTAATATTTTCCTTGATCTCAATGGATCAAGAAATGATCTATAATTGTTTGAGAAGATTATAGATCAAAATTTTCATTAGGTTTTTTGTTCTTTTGGAAGATCCTTTACTTAACTCAATTTGCTAAGGAGGTCTCCTTTGAGACATTGAGAAAATTATCCCACCATCCTTGAGTTCAAGAATCACGAAATGATGGCTCATATATGAGATTTTTTGCTTGATAAATTTATAGCAAACAAGCATATGAAGTATGAATGATTTGATGTTGAAAGTCTATCAATATTCCATTCATATAAAGAATCTCCATCATGAATTTCTGAAATGAGTATCTTCCTCAAATAATAAATCAAGAGGTGTTTATTTTTTATAATAATGTTTTTCCAAATTTTTCTTGGGATAAGAAAGTTTTTGGATATCAAAAGGAGGATGAGGATCTTGTAATTCTTGAAAAAGGTTTTGAACTTTTAATATTACTTGATTGATCATTCTTTCAATTGATTCATTTGAATCTTCATGATTGGGATATCTTCAAGAATTACATACTTTTCACTTAAATTTAGAATCAAATTGAAATTTCTAGAGAGATCTAACTTAAGGGCTTTAGGAATGGTTGGATAAAAGGTTTTCAAATGGGTTTATACTATAGAAGCTGATTTCTAGTTTTGAGCTAGAAACCTTTGTTTAAGCATTGATATTTTTTTGATCTAGGCTAAAAAATGATTGATTATTTGAAGTATACTATTACTATAATTAAGTTAATTACAGAATAAATTCTTTAAATAGATCAACTTATTTTTTAAGGCCACTAATTCTAAAAAGGTTTATCATCCACCATTTTACAACTCATGGATAAGATGCTTCAATTATTTTTTCCTTTTCTAGCCATTTTTTTGGGTTAAAATAACAATTTGAGCGATTGAGCATATCTTGAAAACCATAGAAAGGAATAGTTGCTTGGTTTGACTATTTATTTCTCTCATTTTTTTGAAATATAGCTCTAATATCTCAAAATGTTGTTTTATAGAAGTAAAACTTCTATACCAGTAAATTCATACTTTGTTGAAAGTATTCTTGAGAACAATTCTAATTATTAGAACCAATTTGTGTAGCTCATTAGACTAAAAGTTCATTTTATGAAGTGGGATGATTTTCTCTCATAATAGATATGATTTCTTTTAGGAATCATGGTTTGTGAACCATTGATCTGATTCTCTGGGTTTCAAATCCTTGAAGTGTGATGGATTGATGAGTTGAATCGATTTCAACATGCATCATTTGTTTGAATTATCGATCACATCTTGATTAATGGATGGTCCTTAGATGGTATAGTCCATGATTCGGAAATACCAATTTCCATTTAATTCATAGTAGCAATATGGGATGCTAGATTTATTTTATCGAGTTTTCATTATTTGGTTGAAGACTTTTCAAACTCTTTAGTATTTAAAACTCAAAATGAATTAGAAAATTAAAGCAATAGTTTCAAAACCCGGAAGGAAATCATAACCATAAAGTTATAAATATAATTTTAGAGCTTCAAAAAAATTTATATCAGAAAGAGATAAACTTGAGATTAAAAGTGTTGAAATAAACGATGACATTGAGTCTATAACACTCATTGGGATGAGTAAAGTGAAGGCATCGCATCTTACTCTAAAATAAAGCATTTAGACCTTAAAGGGTTAAAGGTTTGAATATATCTGATCATCCCTATATGATTATATTTAAAGTCTTGCATATATTTATCAGATCTTAGCTAGTAGATAAATGGTTTTATCCATTTACGATAATGATTTGTCTACAATTTTCATTGAAGATTTTCCTTAAAATCAAAAGTTCAAAGATAAATGGTTTTATCAATTTTAGAGCCATCTATTTGTGTTCTTCATTCAAGAACTCGCCATTTTCAGATCTTGATTAAATTTCTCTAATGTTTAGTTACTGAAAAGTAGAAGACATATAACCAAAAAAGGGAGAGAAGATGTAAGTTTGAAACAAATCCATGAGGATAAAACAAAATAATTATAAATCTCCATTAGAATTATCTTCCAGACATGACAAAAAGATACAACCCTTCAATCTAATTTATGGTCATTTATGAAGAAAGGAATATAAACCTCAAAAGAATTATTGAGAGTAACAATAGACTTATAAATCAAAATCCATGAATGGCCAAAAATAAAGATGGGATAAAGCCATGGGAGGAATGAACAAAGTACTGTTTCATCCAAAGCATGGTAAAATGGAACAAAAAATCTCTAACATCAGGATATATAAAATACTTATTTATTAAAGCTTAAAAATAACTTACATTTTATTAGAAGCATTAAGGATACAGAGGATAATTAAGAGAAGAAGAGATGGAAAAAACTAAGCACAAATATGAAACTCCATATAGAGGTGGAGGCAAAAGAGAACTTTCTTAGAACAAGCAAATACAATTATTAAATAAAGAAAATTGCTTAGAAGCTGCTTATACAATTATTAAAATAATTATTTTATCAATAAGTACTACTTAAAGTAGCAATGATTTTTCTTTGCTTTATGAGTTGTAAAAGTAGGTTCCTATCATAAGAAGTTCTACTTTGGAAAGTAGCAATTATTTCATCCGGTACTTTATGGAGTGTGTAGATTCTGGAGATAATGATGGCTACTGGAAATAGCATTATTCTTTAATTGGGTCTTTATGAATTTAAGTTTCATAGTTTCACATTCGCCATTAAGACCTAATCCTAGATATAGATAGGGTGATTAAACACCTTAGCGAGTTGATTTTGATAGATCTTTTTTAGATGTTCCTTATGTTGAATCTCGATCTCATGAGGATAATGTCTTTTGATGCTTTTGTATACTCTCATATAGCTCAAAATCTATAGTTTAGAATTAGAATAAGCTTTAATAATGGCTTTAATTTTCTTGAGCTTATCATCAATGCTAATAGAATTCCACCATTTTAGTAAAAATTGTCTTTGATGGATCAGCTGATTAAATGGATCCTTTAATTTAAATCCATGGAATCATCTTGAAAAAATGAGCAAGATTTATCCTTGAATCATTCTTCTAGATTAATAGCCCTCATTTTGAGCGCTTCCATCCATTCATTAACTTCTTTAATTGGATAAGAATATTTAATTCTCAAAATAGTTTCACCTTCAAGAACCATCTTTAAGTTCTTTATTGATAATATCTTTTGTTCATGAAGCATCCATGAATGCCTTCATTTTTCATTGAGAAGGAAGGCTTTCACCATAACTTTACATAATACCAATAATTTATGCCAATTTCATCGTAAATTAGAGGAGGATAATACATTTTTCTCTTGGAATGAGTGGACCTCATTCACTTTGATGAAAGATTTTTTGTATAACGCATTTGCTATACAAAATAGTATGGTTTGTCTGATCACGAACATGGTTAATCTCATTACACTTTCATTGTATTAAGATTTTTTCATAATTCTCTCTTGCGAGATTAGATTCAAATGGGAAAGGATTGTTTCCCAAATATCTTTCAAATAAGGCCCACATATTATTTATTGAATAATCAGAGGGATTAATTTTAAGAATATTCTATTTTATTTTGTTTACAGAAATAAACAGGTTCATATGCAACGACATCTTTTAGGGATGGTGTTGTAGCTTTTTTAGAGGGTTAACCCTTTTCAACTGTAGTTAAAGAGGAAGTACCATAAAGATAAGTTTGCAAATTGATCATGTCAATTGTTGAATTAATGGGATCTTTTTCCATTAGGCGCATGACATCCATGCGGGGTGATCCACCTGCAAGAATTCTAGTTAAAAATCGAAATTTTCATTACCTTTGATGAATTCGATGTTGAAACTAAAGACAGAGAGCTACGATTGCCATGATGCAAAAATTTATTTTGAAACTTAAATTTTTGACATCTTGTTGAATGATGTATTTGACTGAGGAACATTTAATACGAAGGAGAAGATGTTGATTAAGTAAATCATCTTGAAATTTTATGATGCACTTAATCATAGAAAGCATTTCTTTTTTGATAATGGAATACTTTTATTGAGTAGATTCCATTTACCAATGCGAACTAATTCTTCTTTAGAATTCTTTCCGCTTTAAGATACCTCCATAGCCCTTATCGAGATCTGTTTCAATAATTTTGAAACTAGTAGGTCGCAAGATTAAGGCAAAGGTTTTGAACTTTCTTTAATTTTATTTTTCATGGTATGAGTATCAGACCATGGTGGGGGATTCTTTTTTAATCTCAAAATTGGTGCATCTTTGGCAAGATTTTGATAGAAATCAGCTACATAATTGAGAGCTCCTAAGAACTGCTATAGCTGGTTTTATCTAAAATGATATCAGGAAATTTATTAGCAAATTCAATACTTCTATTAATTGGTATAATAGAAGCATTGGATATATTATGGCCTAAACATCTTATTTATTTGAAATAATTTAATTTTTTTCGAAAACTAACCATTTTTAAAATTAACCATTTAAATGTTTTAGATGATTGAAGTGTTCATCAATGTATTTAGAACAAAGAACATCATCAATATATAAACTAAAATATATTTAAAATAATCTTTAAATATATTATTCATGATATCTGAAATTAGAAGGTGCATTTTTTTAAACTAAAGCATTACGTTCCATTTGTAATGTCCAAGAGTGTAAATCTTTGTTTATAGCGATCCGATTCTTTATCGGATCCAATATCTAATTTTAAATCAAATTTGAAAAATATTTTTGCATTATGCAATCTATTTAATAAATTCCTTTTATTAGAATGGATATCTAATCCATTTTAAAACTTTTGTTTATGGCTTGTAATAATTACAAGTCTGGTCTCTCTTTCCTTTTTTTGAATTTATAACATGTAGATACTGGAGTAGACCAATTATTCCTTTCTTTAATAAATCGCAATCTCTTCTTTGCATAAAGCAAGGTAGTGCTCATTTGACAAGGAGGCCTTATGGGAATGTATTCAAATATCAATTTAGATCCACTACATGAGTCTTTCTTTCCTAGAAAGCATGAGTTGTCATGAAACTTCCTTTCAAAATTTTTGGTGGCAATTTTGAATTTTTCTTTAATTTTGGGAAGAAATTTATTGTTTAAAGTTAAACTAGCAATTTCTTCTTGTAAATAATTTATATGCATGGACTTATTATTAAGCTATTTATTTCATTTATGATAATTTTTTTAGATTGGTGATAAAACATGTGATTTCTTTTTCCCAAAGAAAACAGATGATATCATCAATTCTAATGATAGTATTTTAAGAAGAAAAGGAGTTCCAAAATAATGTGTTGTGTCAAATTTTGACTAAAAAAAGGCATTTGAATAAACATTATCTTGACAATATGATGATAATTTATACTTAATTTGTAAAGACTCACCGTCCCTTTAAGCTATTTTCAAAATATTTAAAGGAATTATTCTTCTTGTATACTCCATTATCAATTAGAAAATAAATTTGGTAAAATAAATTCTTTATTTATAATTAATTTAATGAAAAATATACCATTTCGTATATTGCCTTTTAATATTTTGTAAACACGGTTCTTGATTAAGCTTTATATTTTCAAATAAATTAGCATCTTTTTCAAGATCCATTAGATGACCATTTATTTGCTTTTTTAGCTTTAATTTCGAACTCTAATTTTGTTCTTTAATTCGCTTTAGCTCTCAAAAAAGCTCAATTAGAAGATGATGGCTTGCCTCGATTCTTAAATACTTATAAGGAGTATATAGGCTTCTTGAATTTTTCTAATTTATATTTCTTCTTATCATTAAGAAGATCATAATTTTATCACGAGTTGAATCATCTTCAACTTGTGCTAAAATTAATTATATCCTTTTGCTCTTGGGTGGCGTATCTGATGTCATATTTATTATATTTTTTTATAATATCTATGATAGACTTTAAGCAGTTAGATTTATCAAATTTATTAGAATCTAATGAGGAAGAAGATGAAATATGATCTTCTTCATCTTCTGATTCTCTTTTAGAATCAAAGGATGTAAGCAGAATTTTCTTCAGGGTTTGTTTTAACCCTTCTTCAATCTGAAGCTCATTTAAATTCTTCTTGACAGTGCATTTATTTGCGTAATGACCTGTATGACCACATTTGTAACATTTTATTTCTCTTGTCTCTTTGGTTTTAGAAAGGGGAGAGTTTTTTTTGTGCATGAATTTGTCACATTTTTATGACATTTTTGCTTAGGAAAAATAGTTTTTCATTTTTTTTTCTTGTGTTTAAGATAAAGGATGAGGATGATTGAATTGTTTAGAATTTAAAGCTATTTTTGCTCAAGTAGATGCTCTCTTTCATTTGATCTTTTATTTAGATCGAAAGCTAAATTTAATACATGCAAAAATAAGGTTTTCATATGTAAGAGTTTCATATGAGATGGTTCCATCATAGAGGCAAAGAGAAACCTTAACCTTTTGAGCAAATAGATTGGGAAGGCCTTCAATGAATTTTTGCTTCCAGTGAAGGCTATCGGCATCATAAAGTGTCATGACGTGCTAAAATATATCCTTGTACCATCAAAAAATGGGTTAAGGATGGACATCTTAAGAGTAAGGAGCAAGTTTTTCTCCTTGATCCAATGGATCATCAAAATATCTATAATTATTTGAAGATTATAGACCAAATTTTCATTAGGTTTTTTGTTCTTTTGGAAAATCCTTCTTAAGTCAATTTGCTAAGGAGGTCTTCCTTTGAGCAAGTGAGAAAATTATCCCATCAAGTTCTGAGAATCACAAATGATGGCTCATAATATGAGGTTTTCTTGATGTCTAGATTGGCGAAGTAGCGAAACATAAGCATTCGATGAAGGGTATGAATGATTTGATGTTCAAAGTCCATCAATATTCCATTCATATAAAGAATCTCCATCATAGGAATTTCCTCTTGAAATGAGTATCTTCCTCAAATAATAAATCAAGATGTGTTGGTTTTTTATAATAATGTTTTTCCAAATTTTTCTTGGGATAAGAAAGTTTTTGGATATCAAAAGGAGGATGAGGATTCCATGATTCTGGAAATACCACCTCATTCCATGTAATCACTCTATTTGTAGCAATATGGGATGCATGATTTTATTTTCGAGTAATTAGTTAAATTTTGGTTGAACAATTTGAACTCTAAGATTTAGAGTATTTAAAACTCAAAATAAATTTTAAAAATTAAAGCAATAGTTTCAGAACCCAAAATGAAATCATAACCATAAAGATGTAAATGTAATTTTAGAACTTCAAAAAGATTTATATCAGAAAGAGATAAACTCAGATTGGGAAAGGTGTTGAAATAAACGCATGACATAGGCTAGTCTCTACACTCATTAATTAAGCCCGAAGGCATCTTATCTCTTTAAAAAATAAACATTTAGACTTGGGGTTAAAGGTTTGAATGTTATCTATCATCTAAATGAATATATTTAAAATCTTGCATATATTTATGCATCTTCAAACATTAGTAGATAAATGGTTTTATCCATTTGATACAAGAATGGTTTGTTCACATTTAAGATTTTCCCTTAAAATAAAGTTTCAAATTGATAAATGATGGTTTTGTCAATTTTGGGAGAATTATTTATCTTCTTCATTCAAGAACTCTACCATTTTTGAGTTCTTGATTAAATTATTATTTCTCTTCGTTAGATTGAAGTTACCAAGAAGTAGAAGCCATATAATAGGGGAAAAGGAGAGGAAGATGATGCAGGAGAGTTTGAAACAAATCACCACATGAGGATAAAACAAACTAAGTATAAACCTCCATTAGAGAATTATCTTCCTAGATATTCAACAAAAATAGGACTTACAACCCTTTCAAGCATCATGTGGATTTACCATTTACGATGAATATAAACCTCAATAGAGAATTATGCTACAATAATAGACTTATATAACCCTATCGACATGAACGGATGGCCATTTCATGAAAGAGGGATAAATATGGGAGGTGAACAAAGTACTTGTTCATCCAAAGCATGGTTAAATGGAATAAAAAATCTCTAACATCCTTTCCCTTTCCCCATCATGGCTCGATCCACTTACAGATATATAAAATACTTATTTATTAAAGTAAATAACAAGATGAGTAGCAGAAGAACTAAGGAGAGTACAAAGGAGAATAGAGAAGAAGAGAAGGAAAAACACCTAATAAATAGCCTCCTTATATAGATGGAGGCAGGAGACTTTAGAGGAAACAAAATTATTAAATAAGAAATTGATAGAATGGTAAATATAGAAATTATTTATATAATGTAGAAAGTCAATTAAATAGATTTATATGAGTTGTAAAGCATTTCTCATGAAGATAGATGGCTACTTTTGAAAGTATATTATTTCTCCTCCTTTATGTAAAGTTCATTCTAGAGATAATGATGTGGCTACTTTAGATAGAAGCAATTATTTCTTCTTTATATGAATTTAAGTTTCTCCATGGATTCCACGATGTTGTAAGAGCATATGGATATAGATAGGTGATTAAACACCTTGATTTTCATAGATCTTTTGAGATGTTCCTTATGTTGAATCTCGGTCTCATGAGATAACATCAGATGCTTTTGTACAATCTCGATAGCTCAAAATCCATAGTTTTTTGAGGATAATTATAATAAATTTAATAATGGAATTTGCTTGAGCTTATCCTCAATCTTGATAGAATTCTACCATTTTAGTAAATTATCTTTGAAGGACTAGATTAAGGATCCTTCAGACTTCTCAATCAATGGAGTCAATGAAGAAATGAGCAAGATTTTACTTGATCATTCTTGATTAATAGCCTCATTTTTGACTTCCATCCATTCATTAAACTTCTTTGATTGGATAAAGAATATTTAATTGCTCCAAAATAGTTCCACCATCTAAAGAACCATCTTTAAGTTCTTGAATATCTTTGTTCATGATGAACATCCATGAATGCCTTCACTTTTAATTGAGAAGGAAGAAGGCTTTCATCATACACATAACATAATAATTTTACTCATTTTGTCTTGTAAATTGGAGTATAAAATACATTTTTCTCTTGGAATGGAGTGACATTCACTTTGATGAAAGATTTTTTGTAATGCATTTTATACAAAATGTATGATTAGATCGTCATGACATGGTTAATCTCAATACACTTTAATTGTATTAAGATTTTTTATAATTCTCTTGAGATTAGATTCAAATGGGAAAGATTTCCCAAATATCTTTCAAATAAGAATTATTTATGAATAATCGAGGGATTAATTTCAAGAATATTCTATTTTATTTCTTTGAGAAATCATTTTGACCATCTTTTAGATGGTGTGCTTTTTTAGAAGGTTCACCCTTTTCAATCGTAGTTGAAGAGGAAGTACCATAAAGATAAGTTTGCAAATTGATTATGCTAATTGTTGAATTGACCGGATCTTTTTCATTAGTCAGCGTGACCTCCATGAAAAGAATGTCCTCGGTTAGTGTCATTCTTCCATGCTGATCCACCCACGATATCCTCCAAGAATTCATAGAAAATCAGAAGAGAATTTTCATTACCTTTTGATAAATTGATGTCAAATGAAAGAGAGAGTTGATTGATGCAAAATTTGTTTTGAAACTAAATTTTGACATCTTGTTGAATGATGTATTTGGGAGGAATAGTCATGAGAAAATGATGAAAGTAAATCATCTTGAAATTTTGTGATGCACTTAATCACAAAAAGCATTTTTTTTTTGATAATGGAATACTTTGAGTAGGATTCATTTACCAAAAAGAACTAATTCTTCTTTAGAATTATTTAGCTTTAGATACCTCATATTAAGACATCGGTTTCAACAATTTTGAAACTAGTGTCATAAGATTAAGGCAGAAGGTTTTGAACCCTTTCTTTAATTTTGCCTTGCCATGGTATGAGTATCATCATGGTGATTCTTTTTTAATCACAAAATGGGGTTGCATCTTTGGCAAGATTTTGATAGAAATCATACATAATTGAGAACTCCTAAGCTTTGTAGGTTTTTTTTTCTAAAATGATATCAAGAAATTTGTTAGCAAATTCAATACTTCTATTTGGTATAATAGAAGCATTGGATATATTATGGCCTAAAATCTTATTTAGGTTTGAAATAATTTGATTTTAGCTCAATAACTAACCATTTTAAAATTAACCATTTAAATATTTTAGATGGTTGAAGTGTTCATCAAGTATTTGAGAACATAAAACATCATCAATATAGACTAAAATATATTTAAAATAATCTTTAAATATATTATTCATGATATCTGAAATTGAAGGTGCATTTTTAAACCAAAGGGCAATAAATCTTTTTTTTATAGCGATGGATTCTCGATCACCAATATCGATTTTAAATCAAATTTGTTCTTAATAAATCCCTTTTATTATTGGATATCTAATCCATTTTAAATTTTTTGTAATTAATTACAAGTCGCAGTCTCCCTCTTTTCTTTTCTGCCCAATTTATAACATAGATTGCGGTACAACTCCATGGGGAGTAGGATTGCCGAATTATTTCTTTCTTTAATAAATCAGCAATCTCTTCTTTGCATAAAGCAAGGTAGTGCTCGTTCATTTGACAAGGATGAACCTTAGTGGGAATGTCTCATTCATTGAATTTATCAATGTATGGTGATCCACTACATGGGTCTTTCTTTCCCAGAAAGTAATTTGGTTGTCACCACAAACTTCCTTTTGGAATTTTTAGTGGCAATTTTGAATTTTTTCTTAATTTTGGGAAGAAATTTGTTTAAAGTTAAACTAACAATTTCTTCTTGTAAATAATTTATTATTAAGCCTATTCATTTCATTTATGATAATTTGTTTAGGATTGATGATAAAATGGAATATGATTTCTTTATCTCAAAGAAAACACTAAATTCCAGTATCATTAATTCTAGTGATAGGCATTATTTTGAGAAGAAAAGGAGTTCCCACAATAATGTGTTGTGTCAAATTTTTGACTAAAATAAAAGGCATTTGAATACAAAATATCATCTTGACAATAATGATAATTTATACTTAATGTATGGTCACGTCGCCTTTTAACTTGCTAATTTTTCAAAATATTTAGAAAGAATTATTCCTTCTTGTATACAATTTAAATCTCACTATCACTATTAAATTTGGTAAAATAAATTCTTTATTTATAATTAATATAATGGAAACATACCATTTCTGGAATATTGCCTTTTGAATACTTTGTAAGAAATCTGGTTCTCGATTAGAATCAGCTTCTATATTTTCAAATGAATTAGGCATCTTTTGATTAATCTCAAGATTCATCAGACAACCATTCATTTGTTCTTGCTCAGCTTTCATTTGCTGAACCTCTACTTTTAATTTCTTTAATTCAATCTTTATTTTAGATAAAGAAGCTGAATTAGAAGATGAAGAACTTGCCTCAATTTTTCTTAAATACTTCGATAAAGGAGTATATAGGAGGCTTGTAATTAAATTTTTCTAATTTATCTTTCTTCTTGTCATTAAGAAGATCTATAAATTTATCACGAGTTGAATCATCTTCAACTTGTGCTAAAGTTTAATTAATTATTCGCTTGGGTGAGCATACATGATATCATTTTATTATTTTTATAATAATCTATCTTGTGACTTTACTAGATTTATCAGATTTATCAAAATCTGATGAGGATGAAGATGAAATTTGTTCTTCTTCATTGTTTGATTCTATTTCAGAATCAGAGGATGTAAGTGGAATTTTCAACAGGGTTTGTTTTAACCCTTCGTCAATCTGAAGTTCATTTAACTTCTTCTTGACAATGCATCTATTTGTGTAATGACACATGATATTTATATTTTATTTCTCTTGTCTCTTTGGTTTTAGAAGGAGGACGAGAGTGTATGTGAATTTATCTCATTTTTTTATGACATTTTCACATTTAGGAAAAATAGTATTTGTGTTTTCCCTTTGTGTTTTGAAGATAAATGACATACGAGGATCACAGCTTGTTGAAATTGCCAAGCTATTTTCCTCAAGTAGATGCTCTCTTTCATTTGATCTTTTAATTTAAGATCGAGCATATTACTAAATTTTTAATACATGAAATAAGGTTTCCATATGTTAGGGTTTCATATGGGATGGTTCCATCGTAGAGATGAAGAGAAACCTTAACCTTTTCAGCAAATAGATTGGGAAGGCCTTCAATGAATTTTTGCTTCCAGGCTATCGGCATCATAAAGTGTCATGACACATGCTAGAAATATATCCTTGTACCATCAAAAATGGGTTAAGGATGGACATCTTAATTTTTGGAGTAAGGAGCGAGTTTTTCTCCTTGATCTCCAATGGATCCAGCAAAATGATCTATAATTGTTTAAAGAAGATTATAGATCTTTTCATTGGGTTTTGCTTTTTCTTTTGGAAGATCCTTAGTACTTTAAATCAATTTTGCTAAGGAGGTCTTCCTTTGAGGAAAGTGAAAATTATCCCACCATCCTTTGAGTTCCAAGAATCACGATGCTGACAATATGAGGTTTTGCTTGATGTCTAGATTGAAAGAAACATAAGCATTTGATGAAGGGTATGAATGATTTGATGTTGAAAGTTCATCAATTTCCATTCATATAAAGAATCTCCATCATGAATTTCCTACGAATGAGTATCTTCCTCAAATAATAAATCAGAGTGTTGGTTTTTATAATAATGTTTTTCCAAATTTTTCTTGGGATAAGAAAGTTTTGGATATCAAAAGAGGATGAGGATCTTGTAATTCTTGAAAAAGGTTTTGAACTTTTCAATTACTTGTTTGATCAAGATGATTGAGGATTCATTTGAATCTTCCTCATGATATCTTCACATCTACATACACTTAAATTTAGAATCAAATTCAATGTCTTAAGAAGGTCCAAACTTAAGAGGAAGTTTAGAGGTCAAAAAGGTTTCACAAATGGGTTTATACTAGTAGAAGCTTTTCTCAAGCTTTCTAGTTTCTAAATCTTTATTTAAGCATCTGATCAATTTTAGACTCTAGGCTAAAAAGATGATAAGTGATTATTTGAAGTGTACTGTTACTATAATTAAGCTGTTTAATTACATTAATAAATTTCTTTAGAATTTGTGGATCAGAACTTATTTTTTTGAAGGCCGCTAATTCTAAAGGTTTTCATCCACCATTTTTACAACTGATGGAGGATAAGATGCTTCAATTATTTTTCCTTATTCTGTTTGCCATTTTTTTGGTAGTTAAAATAGCAACTTGAGGTAAGCATAACTTCTATGTGAAAGGAATATTGCTTTGGCTTGACTATTTCTTTCTCTCATTTTTTTGAAATGTAACTCTAATATCTCAAAATGTTGTTCTATAGAAGTAAAACTTTTATACCAAGTATGAAAGTTATCATACTTTGATTGGAAGTATTCCTTTAGAACAACCTCTCTAGTCTTAGAACCTATTGTGTAGCTCATTAAGATTAAATTTCATTTCAGATGGAGTGGGAGTTTGATTTTCTCTCACTGGATGATAAATATGATTTCTGTTTAGGTGAATGGCCTTGACCAATGGTTCAGGAGTGTGTGAACCATCCGATCTAGACTTCTTTGAGGTTTCAAAAGGGATAGAAACCCTAGGAAGTGTGATGGATCGACGAGGATTGAATCTGACTTCAACATCGCCCCCGGCTGTTTGAATTATCTGATCTACATCTTGATTAATGGAAGGTCTTGGTACGACTGCAGATGGAATAGTCCATGATTCTGGAAATACCACCTCATTCCATTTAATCACTCTGTTAGTAGCAATATAGGAAGCTAAGATATTTGTTTCAAACACTCCATGCATCATCTTTTTCTCTCTTTTTTCCCCCTTTGGTTATATGGCTTCTACTTCTTCGGAAGTAACTTCTAATCTAACGATTAGGAGAAATAATAATTTAATCAAGAACTCTAAAATGGTGAAGTTCCCTTTGAATGAAGAAGACCTAAATAGATGGTCTATCCCCAAAATTGATAAAATTATCATTTATCAATTTGGAACTTTTGATTTTAAGAGAAAATCTTCAGTGAAAACAGTAGAAAAAACCATTACTATAAATCAAATGGATAAAACCATTTATCTACTAATGTTTGAAGATCTGGATAAATATATGCATGACTTTAAATATATTCATATAGGGATGATACAGATAGCATTCAAACCTTTAACCCTTAAAGGCCTAAATGCTTATGTTAGCTTAACAGAGAGGCGATGTTCATGGGCTCAATGAGTGTTGTAAGAGTAGCTATGTCATACATTTATTTCAACACCTTTCAAAATCGAGTTTATCTCTTTCGATATAAATCTTTTGAAGCTCTAAAATTACATTTACAGCTTTATGGTTATGATTTCTTTTCGGGTTCTATTGCTTTAATTTTCAAAATTCATTTTTGAGTTTTAAATACTCTTCATTTTGGGGGCAGCTTCCATCCATTCATTAAAGACTTCTTTGATTGGATCCAGAAGAATATTTAATTCTACTCCAAAATAGTTTCACCATCTGAAGAACCATGCTGGAAGTTCTTTATTGATCAGAGCCATGATGGGGTAAATCCATGGGAGGAATGAACAGAGTACTAGTTCATCCAAAGCATGGGAGAAGCTTTCTCTGAAGCTTTGCTAGTTTCGGGGCTAGAAACCTTTTATTTAAGCATCTGATCAAATTTAGACTGCTAAAAAAGATGATCGATTATTTTATACTATTACTAAAATAAGTTTAATTACAGTAAATTCCTTTAGAATTTGTGGATCAAAACTTTTTTTGAAGGCTACTAATTCTAAGGTTTATCATCCACCATTTTACTGATGGAGGATAAGATGCTTTAATTACTTTTCCTCCTTTTGTCATTTTTTCATAGTTAAAATAGCAACATGAAAGGATTGAGAATGGCAAAATCATGTGAAAAGAATAGTTGCTTTGGCTTGACTATTTCTTTCTCTCATTTTTTGAAATATCATATCTCAAGTTATTCTATTAAAATTCTATACAAGCACAAAAAAGTAATCATACTTTGGTTGGAAGTATTCCTTCAAAATAACTTATCTAGAACCATTGTGAAATTAAGACTAAAGTTTATTTCAGATGGAGTAATTGATTTTCATCATATGATAGATATGATTTCTCTTACTCATGATGGTTCAGATATGTGAGCCATCATAAATTCTAAGGTTCTAAGGGATAAAAAAAGAAGATGATGATGAGGTGAATCATTTCAAATACCATCAAGTAATTATCCATCTACATCTTGATTAAATAAAAAGCTTGATGTATAGTTCAAGATTCAAATACCATTTCTATTTAATCACATGTAGAAATATGGATCAACAATGATTTTAATGAGTAGTTCATTTTCTCAAATTTTTCAAACTCCTTATTTATTTTAAAACTCAAAATGAATTCAAAATTAAAGTAGCTTTTAACAAGAAAATCATAATATAAAGTCAGAATGTAATTTCGAGCTTAAAAAGATTTATATCGAAAGAGAAACCATTGGGAAAGGTGTTGAAATAAAAGCCCATGACATAAAGTTCCTCTACAACACTCATTGGGATCGAGCCCAGGAAGGCATCTACCATCTCTTAGAAGCTATCATCAATTATATTTAAATTAAAGGTTTGAATGCTATCTATATCATCCCTATATGAATATATTTAAAGTCTTATATATTTATGTGATCTTCAAATGTTAAGATAATTTTATCCATTTGATCTACAAGAAAAGAAGGTGGAAGAACTAAGGAGAGTACAAGAGGAGAATAAGAGAAGAAGAGAAGGGAAAATTGAACACCGAAAGCACACATACACACAGCCTCCTTATATGAGGTGGAGAAAGGATAGACTTTAGCTTAGCAAAGCAGTATTATTAAACAAAGAGAAACATTGCTTAGAAGCTAATTATAATTATTAGAATTATTTATCAATAATGTGGCTACTAAAAGTAAAATTATTTTGGTTGGTGACACTTTATGAGTTGTAAAGTGGTTTTGAAGATAAGGCTACTTTTGAAAGTAGCAATTATTTTCGGACCTAAGTAAAGTCATTCTGGAGATAATGATGTGGCTACTGGAGTAAATTATTTCTTCTAGTGGGCATGAATTTAAGTTTCTCCAGGGATTCCACGTCGACCGCCGTAAGACTCACTCACATATAGATAGGTGATTAAACACCTTGGCGAAGTTGATTTTAGATTGAGACGCTCCTTATGTTGAATCTCGTCTCTCATGAGGATAACATCTTTTGATGCTTTGTAGTACCTCGTCTACTGATAGCTCAAAATCCATAGTTTTTGAGGGATCATTAATTTAGAATAAGCTTTAATTTGCTTGAGCTTATCCTCAATGTTAATTGAATTTCACCATTTTAGTAAAAATTGTCTTTGAAGGACCAACTGATTGAAGGGGTCCTTTCCAAGAATAACGTTCCAGCCCAAATCCATGGATTTGGCAGTGAAGAAATGAGCAAGATTTTGCCCTTGAATCATTTTTTGGATTAATAGCATTTTGGGGCGCTTCCATCCATTCATTAAAGACTTCTTTGATTGGATCGAAGAATATTTAATTCGCTCCAAAATAGTTCCACCATCCAAGAACAGGAAGTTCTTTGTTGATAATATCTTTGTTCATGATGAACATCCATGAATGCCTTCACTTTTCATTGAGAAGGAAGAAGGCTTTCATCATAGCTTGAACATAGCACCAATAATTTATGCCAATTTTGTACTATAAATTAGTGGAGGATAAAAATACATTTTTCTCTTGGAATGGAGTTAGACCCCATTCACTTTGATGAAAGATTTTTTGTATAACGCATTTGCTATACAAAATATATGGTTCATCCGATCAATAATGATTAATCTCAATACACTTTAATTGTATTAAGATTTTTTCATAATCTTGAGAGATTAGATTCAAATGGGAAAGGATTGTTTCCCAAATATCTTTCAAATAAGGCCCAGGATTATTTATTGAATAATCGAGGGATTAATTTCAAGAATATTATTTTTATTTCTTTAGAGAAATAAACAGTGTTCTTGCAATGATATCTTTAGGATGTGTGTGTTTTTTTAGAGGGTTCACCCTTTTCAACCGTAAGAGGAAGTACCATAAAGATAAGTTTGCAAATTGATCATGCCAATTGTTGAATTCTTTTCATTAGCGCCATGGCCGCACCTCCATGAAAAGAAAGACTCCTCTAGGAGTGGTCATTCTTCCATGGTGATCCACCGACATCTCTACAAGAATTCAGTCAAAAAATCGGAAGAGAATTTTCATTACCTTTAATGAATTGATGTCAAATCAAGACAGAGTCATGATTGCCATGATGCAAAAAATTATTTTGAAACTAAATTTTTGACATCTAGTTGAATGATATATTTGTGAGGAACAGTCAATACAAAGAAGAAAAAACTGATTAAGTAAATCATCTTGAAATTTTGTGATTGACTTAATCACATAAAGCATTTCTTTTTTGATGATGGAATACATTTGCTGAGTAGGATTCCATTTACCAGAAATAAAGTGAACTAATTCTTCTTTAGAATTATTTCGCTGCTTTAAGATACCTCCATAGCCCTTATCAGAGGCATCAATTTCAATAATTTTGAAATTAGTGGGGTCTGCAAGATTAAGACAAGGAAGGTTTTGAACCCTTTCTTTAATTTTGCGTACTACCATGGTATGAGTATCAGACCATGGTGGGGGATTCTTTTTAATCTATCAAAGAGTGGGGCTGCATCTTTGGCAAGATTTTGATAGAAATCAGCTACATAATTGAGAGCTCCTAAGAACGTATAGTTTTATCTAAAATGATATGAAATTTGTTAGAAATTCAATACTTCTATTAATTGGTATAATAGAAGCATTGATATATTGTCAAAAAATCTTATTTCTTTTGAAATAATTTGATTTTTGGCTCAAATAACTAATCCATTTTTAAAATTAACCATTTAAATATTTTAGATTGAAGTGTTCATCAATAGTATTTGAGAACATAAGAACATCATCAATATAGACTAAAATATATTTAAAATAATCTTTAAATATATTATTCATGATATGCTAAAATTCAGAAGGTGCATTTTTTAAACCAAAGGGCATTACGTTCCATTCGTAATGTCCAAAAGGCACCGTAAATGCTATTTTATAGTGATCATTCTTATCTGATCCAATATCTGATTTTAAATCAAATTTGGAAAATATTTTTGCATTATGCAATCTATTTAATAAATCCCTTTATTAGAATTGGATATCTGATCCATTTTAAAACTTTGTTTAGCTTGTACTAATTATAAGTTGCAGTCTCCCTCTTTCATTTTCCGTCGAATTCATAACATAGAATGCGATTAGCTCAAGGAGTAGGATTGCAATTATTCATTTCTTTAATAAATCAATCTCTTCTTTGCATAAAAGCAAGGTGCGTTCATTTGACAAGGATGAGCCTTAGTAGAATGTCTTCATTGAAATTATCGGAGATCCACTACATGAGTCTTTCTTTCCTGAAAGCAATTGGTTGTCACCAAACTTCCTTTTGGAATTTTGGTGGCAATTTTGAATTTTTAATTTTGGGGAAGAAATTTGCTGTTTAAAAGTTAAACTAGCAATTTCTTCTTGTAAATAATTTATATGCATAGACTTATTATTAAGCCTATTCATTTCATTTATGATAATTTCTTTAGGATTGGTGATAAAATGGAATGTGATTTCTTTATCCCAAAAAAAAAACTGAATTCCAGTATCATCAATTCTAGTGATAGGCATTATTTTAAGAAGAAAAGGAGTTCCCAAAATAATGTGTTAAATTTTTGACTAAAATAAAAGCATTTGAATACAAATATCATCATCTTGACCAAGAACACAAATGATAATTTATACTTAATTTGTAAAGACTCATTTTTGCTGCTAGTTTTCAAAATATTTAGAAGGAATTATTCCTTCTTGTATACAATTTAAATCTCCCCTATCAAAGGGTTAAATTTGGTAAAATAAATTCTTTATTTATAATTAATTTAATGGAAATATACCATTTATGGTATATTGCCTTTTCATATTTTGTAAGAAACGTTCTTGATTAGAATCGCTTCTATATTTTCAAATGAATTTGCATCTTGATTAATTTCAAGATCCATTAGATGACCATTCATTTGCTCTTTACTCGACTTTAATTTCTTTGAACTTCTAATTTTAGTTTCTTTAATTAGTCTTTTAGCTAAAGAAGAAATTAGAAGATGATACTTGCCTGATTTTTCTTAAATACTTCATAAAGAGTATATAGAGGCTTGTAATTAAATTTTCTAATTTATCTTTCTTCTTATCATTAAGAAGATCGATAATTTTATCACGAGTTGAATCATCTTCAACTTGTGCTAAAAGTTTAATTAATTGATCCTTTTGCTTGCGGGTGAGCGTATACAGACATGTCATATTTATTATATATTTATAATAATATATCTGACAGACTTTAATAGTTAGATTTATTTTTTATCGAGTCGATGAGATGAAGATGAAATATGTTCTTCTTCATCTTCGATTCTATTTGAATCGGAGGATGTAAGTAAAATTTTCATCGAGTTTGTTTTAACCCTTCATCTCAAGTTCATTTAACTTCTTGATTATTTATTTGTGTGATGACACATGCGACCACATTTGTAACATTTTATTTCTCTTGTCTCTTTGGTTTTAGAACCGGAGGAATGAGTGCTTGTGTTTGTCGTGAATTTATCACATTTTTATGTGATTTTTCATGTTTAGGAAAAATAGTATTTCATTTTCTTTCTGTTTTGAAGATAAAGGGCATAGGATCACGGTTGAATTGTTGTTCCAAATTTCTCTCAAGTAGACGCTCTCTTTTCATTTGATCTTTTAATTTAAGATCAGAGCAGATTGCTAAACCAGTTTTAATACATGCAGAAATAAGGTTTCCATATGTAAGGGTTTCATATGGGATGGTTCCATCATAAAGACGAAGAGAAACCTTAACCTTTTCAGCAAATAGATTAGAAAGTCCTTCAATGAATTTTTGCTTCGATTGAAGGGTATCGACATCATAAAGTGTCATAGCGCTAGAATATCCTTGTACCATCAAAATGGGTTAAGGATGGACATCTTAATTTTTTAGAGTAAGAGCAAGTTTTTTTTGATCTCTAATGGATGGATCTAAAATGATCTATAATTGTTTGAAGAAGATTATAGACCGAATTTTCATTAGGTTTTTGCTGTTCTTTTGGAAGATCCTTAGTACTTATGTCAATTTCGCTAAGAAGGTTTTCCTTTTGAGGAACAGTGAGAAAATTATCCCACCATCCTTTCAAAGTTCCAGAGAATCCTAAAATGATGGCTCTAGCAATAATATGAGGTTTTGCTTGATGTCTCGATTGAAAAGCAGTAGCAAACATAAGCATTCGATGAAGGGTATGAATGATTTGATGTTCAAAAAGTCCATCAATATTCCATTCATATAAAGAATCTCCATCATAAGAATTTCCTACGAAATGAGTATCTTCTCAAATAATAAATCAGGAGGTGTTGGTTTTTTATAATAATGTTTTTCCAAATTTTTCTTGGGATAAGAAAGTTTTTGGATATCAAAAGGAGGATGAGGATCTTGTAATTCTTGAAAAGGTTTCAAACTTTTTTTAATATTGATCGTTATGATTGAGGATTCATTTGAATCTTCCCTGATTGTGATATCTTCAAGAGCTCCAACATACTTTTCACTTAAATTTAGAATCAAATTAAGATCTTGAAGAAGGTCCAAACTTAAGAGAAGTTTAGGAGGTGGTGAATAAAGGTTTCACAAATGGGTTTATACTAGTAGAAGCTTTCTCGAGCTTTGCTTTTTGGCTAGAAACCTTTTGTTTAAGCATCGATCAATTTTAGACTCTAGGCTAAAAGATGTTGATTATTTACTATATAATTAGTTGTTTAATTATAATAAATTCTTTAGAATTTGTGGATCGAACTTATTTTTTGAAGGTCAATTAAAGGTTTATCATCCACCATTTTACTGATGGAATAAGATGCTTCAATTATTTTTCCTTGCTCTTTTTTTTTTTTTGGTAGTTAAAAAACTTGAGTAGATTGAGCATAACAAAACCATGCCGAAAGGAATAGTTGCTTTGGCTTGACTATTTCTTTCTCTCAAATATATCATATCTCAAAGCGTTGTTCTAGAAGTAAAACTTCAAAAAGTTATCATACTTTGGTTGGAAGTATATCCTTGAACAACTCTCTCTTAGAACCTATTGTGGCTCATTAAGACTAAAGTTCATTTTTGATAGAGTGGGAGATTGATTTTCTCTCCTTGGATGATAGATATGATTTTTTTGGGTGGGCCTCGATGGTTTGAGTGTGTGAACCATCTAATCTGACTTCTCAGGTTTGAAGGGATAGAAACCCTAGGAAGTGATGGATCGGAGGGTTGAATCTGACTTCAACATCTCCATCAGCTGTTTGAATTATCTGATCTACATCTTGATTAATGGAAGGTCTTTGTTCGACCGCAGATGGTGTAGTCCATGATTCTAGAAATACCACCTCATTCCATTTAATCACTCTGTTAGTAACCATATGATATGCTAACAGATTTGTTTCAATCAGAGTAGTTCATTCGGCTGGTTGAATAGCTTTTTGAACTCTAGGATTTAGTATTTAAAACTCGAAAATGAATTTTGAAAATTAAAATAATTTTTGAACAGAGAAAATCATAACCATAACCATAAATATAAATGTAATTTTAAAGCTTCAAAAGATTTATATCGAAAGAGATAAACTTCAGATTGGGAAAGGTGTTGAAATAAAGCGGTGATATAGGTAGTCTCTCACACTCATAGATTGAGCAGTGAAGGCATCTGCCATCTCTTAGGCTTGCTAAAATAGAAGCATTTAGACCTTTAAGGGTTAAAGGTTTGAATGCTATCTGTATCATCCCTATAAAGTCTTGCATATATTTATGCAGATCTTCAAACGTTAGTAGATAAATGGTTTTATCCATTTGATCTACAGTAATGGTTTGTTCTACTATTTTCATTGAAGATTTTCCTTAAAATCAAAAGTTCCAAATTGATAAATGATAGTTTTATCAATTTTGGGGAGAGACCATCTATTTAGGTCTTCTTCATTCAAGGGAACTCTGCCATTTTAGAGTTCTTGATTAAATTATTATTTCTTCTAATCGTTAGATTAGAAGTTACTTCAGAAGAAGTAGAAGCCATATAACCAAAGCGGGAAAAGGGAGAGAAAAAGATGATGCATGGAGAGTTTGAAACAAATCACCACATGAGGATAAAACAAACTAAGTATAAACCTCCATTAGAGAATTATCTTTCCACAAAAATAGGACTTACAACCCTTTCAAGCATCACATGAGGATTCTGACCATTTGCGATGAAGACGGGAATATAAACCTCAACCAAAGAATTATCCCAGACAGTCAACAATAACAGGACTTATAACCCTATCAAGCATCACGCAACAGGGATGGCCATTTGTGACGAAGATGGGATAAAGTCATGGGAGGAATGAACAAAGTACTGGTTCATCCAAAGCATGGTGAAATGGAACAAAAAAATCTCTAACATCCTTCCCCTCCCCAAGGATTTACCCCATCATAGCTCGATACAGGACGGATATATAAAAACTTATTTATTAAAGCTTAAAAAATAACACATGTGGTGGCGAGGCGGGAAGAAGGAGAGTACAAGAGGAGAATAGAAGAGAGAGAGAGAGAGCGAGCACACCTAATGAGCCTCCTTATATAGAGGTGGAGGCAAAGGATAGACTTTGCTTAGAGGCTACAAAAAGGTAATTATTAAACAAAAGAAAAATGTTGCTTAGAAATTTAGCAATGGTATTTAATATTAAATGTAACTCAATTATTACTGGTGTTACTTTATGAGTTGTAAAGTAAGTTTCTTGCTGGTGAAGATAAGCGGCTACTTTTAGAATGTAGCAATTATTTCCTCTGGTGGGACCGCTTTATGAAGTGTAAAGTTGATTCCCGTGGAGATAATGATGTGGCTACTTTGGGTAGTTGCAATTATTTCTTCTGGTGGGTCTGCTTTATGAATTTAAGTTTCTCCGATTCCACGATGTCAGAGAACTATTCGATATAGATAGGTGGTTAAACACCTTGGCGAGTTGATTTTTTAGATCTTTTGATATATTTCTTATATTTGAATCTCGGTCTCATGAGGATAACATCTTTTACTTTGTAGTACCTCTTCTAATAGTTCAAAATTCATAGTTTTTTTAGGATGATTGGAATAAGCTTTAATAATGGCTTTAATTTTCTTGAGCTTATCACGAATTGATAAATTCCACCATTTAGTAAAATTATCTTTGAAGGACCGGTGAATGATCCTTTCAGAATAACATTCTACTCCAAATCCATGGAATCGTAGTATTAAAATGAGCAAGATTTTTCCCTTGGATCATTCTTCTAGGATTAATAGCCCTCATTTTGAGGGCAGCTTCCATCCATTCATTAAAGACTTATTTGATTGGATCCGGAAGAATATTTAATTCTGCTCTAAAATTAATCCACCATCTGAAGAACCATGCTGGAAGTTCTTTGTTGATAATATCTTTGTTCATGATGAACATCCATGAATGCCTTCACTTTTTTGAGAAGGAAGAAGGCTTTTATCATAGCTTGCACATAACACCAATAATTTATGCCAATTTTGTAATTAGTGGAGGATAAAAATACATTTTTTCTTGGAATGGAGTGGAATTCACTTTGATGATAGATTTTGCATTTTATATACAAAATAGTATGGTTCATCTAATCACGAACATGGTTAATCTCAATACACTTTAATTGTATTAAGATTTTTTCATAATTCTCTCTTGAGAGATTTGATTCAAATGGGAAAGAATTGTTTCCCAAATATCTTTCAAATAAGGCCCATGGATTATTTATTGAATAATCAGAGGGATTAATTTCAAGAATATTCTATTTTATTTCTTTGGAGAAATAAAGCGAGGTTCTAATGCAATCTTTTAGGGATGGTGTTGCCTTTTAGAGGGTTCACCCAATAGTACTTGAAGAAGTACCAATAAAGATAAGTTTAAATTGTTCATGCCATTGTTGAATTGAATCTTTGCATTAAGCCATGTGACCTCCATGAAAAGAAAGACATCCTCGATTAGGAGTAGTCATTCCTCCATGCGGGGTGATCCACCCCTGATCGTCCCTGCAAGAATTAAAGGATCAAAAAATTAGGAAGAGAATTTTCATTATCTTTAATGAATTCGATGTTGAAATTGAAAATAGAGAGCTGCGATTGCCATGATGCAAAAATTTATTTTGAAACTAAATTTTTGACATCTTGTTGAATGATGTATTTTGTGAGGAGTCGATGAGAAAATCGATTAGTAAATCATCTTGGAATTTTGAGATGCACTTAATCACAGAGAGCATTTCTTTTTTGATAATGGAATACTTTTGCTTAGTAGGATTTCCCGAAACAAAGTGAACTAATTCTTCTTTAAATTCTTTCTTGGGATACCTAGCCCTTCGAGGCATCTGGTTCAATAATTTTGAAACTAGTAGGGTCCGCAAGATTAAGACAAGGAAGGTTTTCAACTCTTTCTTTAATTTTGCACATTGCCATGGTATGAGTATCAGACTATAGTGGGGGAAGTTCATTTAACTTCTTCTTGACAGTGCATTTGTTATTAACACACGATAATTACATTATTTTTCTCTTGTCTCTTTGGTTTTAGAACCAGAGGGATGAGAGTGCCTATGTTTGTGCGTGAATTTGTCACATTTTTATGACGTGCTTTTTCATGCTTAGGAAAAATAATTTTTCGTGTTTTTCTCTTGTGTTTAGAAGATAAAGGGGATTTTTGCACGAGGATTGTTATTAGAATTTGCCAAGTTGTTTTCTCTGGTAGGGTCTCATTTGATCTTTTAATTTAAGATCAGAGCATATGAAAAAACCTTAATACAATTAAAGTGTATGAGGTTTTGTTTGATGTCTACCAAAGGGGGAAAGGAGAGGAAGGCGTCGGGGAGAGTTTGAAATAAATCACCATGAGAATAAAACAAACTTATAAACCTCCATTAGAGAATTATCCCATCCACGAAATGATGGCATGATATGAGGTTTTTCTTTACCACAGGTAAAGCTTGGAGAAAGCTTCTACTAGTATAAACTCATTAAACCTTTTTTGCTGGCTCTTAAGTTGGGACCCACTTTTGAAGACATTCAGAATTTGATTTTAAATTTAAGTGAAAAGTATGTAGGAGCTCTTGAAGATATCAGTCAATCGGAGGAAGATTTAAATGAATCCTCAACCGAAACTGATACTGATCAACCAAGTAATATAGAAAAAGTTCAAAACCTTTTTCAAGAATTGTATAGCAAATGCGTTATACAAAAAATCTTTCATCAAAGTGAATGGGGACTGACTCCATTCCAAGAGAAAAATGTATTTTTATCCACCATACAATTAGCATAAATTATTGGTGTTGTGCAAGCTATGATGAAAGCCTTCTTCCTTCTCTAAGCGAAAATTCATGGATGCTTAATCTGAAAGAACTTCCATGTTCTTGGATGGTGAAACTATTTTGGCAGGAATTAAAATTATTGGATCCAATCAAAAGTCTTTAATGAATGGATGGTCCAAAATGAGGCTATTAATCCTGAAGAATGATCCAGGGCAAAATCTTGTTCTTCCTTGCCAAATTCCATGGATTTGGGTGGATTATTCTGAAGGATCCATTTAATGTGGTCCTTGAAGACAATTTTACTAAAATGGTAAAATTCTATCGACATTGAGGATAAGCTCAAGCAAATTAAAGCCATTATTAAAGCTTTATTATTAACGATCCTCAAAAAACTATGGTTTATTTTCAGTAGATGAGGTACTAAGCATCAAAAGGCGTTATCCTGGGGAGATTCAAATAAGAACGTCTTAAAAGAACTGAAAATCTGTTGAAATAATCTATATATCTTGTCTTTCTTAGTGGGAATCCACGAGAAATTTAAATTCATAAAGCGGCACAGAAGAAAATAATTTTCAAATCATCATTATCTCCATGGAATCAACTTTACACTTCAAAAGCGGTTGAGAAAATAATTGCTACTTTCCAAAAGTGGCAGCTTATCTTCAAGAACCTACTTTTATAAGTGGGCACCAAAACAAATTCTTACTTTCAAAAGTAACATTGACAAAATAATTCATAATTGAAGGCTTAGCATCTAAGCAACATTTCTCTTTTGTTTAATAATTTCCTTTTCTTAGCCTCTAAGTAAAGTCTATCCTTCTCACATAAGAAGGCTCATGCGTGTATTAATTGCTGCCTGATTCCATCTCTTCTTCTCTTATTCTCCTCTTTGTACTCTCCTTAGTTCTTCCCGTCATGAAGTTATTTTTATGCTTTAATAAATAAGTTTTTTATATATTGTGATGGGTATGAGCCATGATGGGGTAAATCCCTAGGGGGGAAGGATGTTAGAGATTTTTTGTTCCATTTCACCATGGTTTGGATGAAGAACTTTGTTCATTCCTCCCATGGCTTTATCTAGTCTTTCTTCACAAATGGTCATCCCATTGGATGCTTGATAGGGTTATAAGACTTGTTATTTGATTGTCTAGGATAATTCTGGTTGAGGTTTATATTCCGTCTTAAAACGCGAAATCGCTTTAAAGTGTTGTGTCCATTTTGTTGAGTGTCAGGAAGATAATTCTCTAATGGAGCTTTACTTAGTTTGTTTTATCCTCATGTGGTGATTTGTTTCCTCTCTCATCATCTTCTTTCTCCCTTCCCTTTGGTTTATGACTTACTTCTTTGTAACTTCACGATTAGAAATAATATTTTTAATCTAGGTCTATATTTCTCCCAAAATTGATAAATCATTTATCAACACTTTGACTTTAAGGAAAATCTTGGTGAAACTATAGAATTACAAGATCAAATGGATAAAACCATTTATCTAATATTTAGATAATAAATATGCAAGACTTTAAATATATTCATATAGGGATGATGATAGTATTCAAACCTTTAACCCTTAAAGCTCTAAATGCTTATTTTTAGAAGAGATGGCAGTCCTTCTTGACTCAATCCATGAGTGTTGTAGAGACTAGCTATTATTTTAGTTTATTTCAACACCTTTCCCAATAGTTTATCTCATATAAATCTTTTTGAAGCTCTAAAATTACATTTACACCTTTATGGTTATGATTTCCTTCTGGGTTCTGAAACTATTGCTCTAATTTTTAGAATTCATTTTCTAGTTTTAAATACTCTAAATCCTAGAGTTTGAAAGGTTGTTCAACCAAGAAATAACTCGATAAACAAATCTAGCATCCCATATTGCTACTTAGAGTGATTAAATGGAATGAGGTGGTATTTCGAATGGACTATACCATCTGCAATTAGGGCCCTTCCATTAATCAAGATGATCGATAATTCAAACATGGATGTTGAAGTTAGTTCAACCCATTGATCACACTTCCTAGGGTTTCATCTAAATGAGAAATCTGAATGGATGGTTCACAAGATGAACCATCGATCAAGGCCTTCCTAGCAAATCATATATCATCAGGTGAGAGAAAATTAATCTCCCACCCATCGAAATGAATTTTACTCTTTGACTTTCAGACTAGAGGGTTATTTATAATACTTCCAACCAAAGTATGATAACTTTCATACTTGAATAGAAGTTTTACTTCAAGACCGTCTCAAAATAAATGATTTATATTTTAAAAAAATGAGAGAAAGAAATAATTCAGAAACTAAACTGGTTGCATGTTTGATTACTTATGACTCAAGTTGATATTTTAACTACCAAAAAATGGCAAATAGAACAAGGAAAATAATTGAAGCATCTTGTAAAATGGTGGATGATAAACCATTAGAATTACCTTGGAAAAAAGTTTCGATCCACAAATTCTAAAGGAATTTATTCTTATAATTAAACAATTAAATAAGATACTTGATATAATAATTCATCTTTTGCTAGAGTCTAAAATGGATTAAACAAAAGGTTTATTCTAAAATAGCTTTTGAAAGCTTTATATAAATATATTTGTGAAACCTTTTTCCAACCACCTCCTAAATGGTTCTTAGTTGACCCTCTTGAAGAATTTAGAATTTGATTAAATTTAAGGAAAATGTATGATGGGATGAAGATTCAAATGAATCTCTCCTCGATCAATCATTAATATTGAAAAGTTCAAAACTTTTTCAATTACAAGATCCTCATCCTCCTTTTGATATCCAAAACTTTCTTATCCCAAGAACAATTTGGAAAGACATTATTATAAAAAGCCAACCTCCGATTTATTATTTGAGGAAGATACTCATTTTGGTAGAAAATTCTATGATGGAGATTCTTTATATGAATGGAATATTGATGGACTTTTAACATCAAATCATTCATTCATCAAATACTTATGTTTCTTCTTGTTCAATAGACATCAAGCAAAACCTCATATCCACAAGCCATCATTTGAGTTCTCAGAACTCGAAGGATGGTGGGATAATTTTCTCATTGTTCCACAAAATGAAGACCTCCTTAGCAAAATTGACTTAAGTACTAAGGTTCTTCGAAAAGAATAGCAAAAACCTAATGAAAATTTGGTCTATAATCTTCTTTAAACAATTATAGATCATTTTACTGGATCCATTAGAGATCAAGAAGAAAAAACTTGCTCCTTTCTCCAAAAATTAAGATGTCCATCCTTAACCCATTTTCGATGGTACAAGATTATATTTCTAGCACGTGTCATGACACTTTATGATGCCGATAGCCTTCAATGGAAGCAAAAATTCATTGAAGGCCTTCTCAATCTATTTGCTAAAAAGGTTAAGGTTTCTCTTCTTCTATACGATGGAACCATCCCATATGAAACCCTAACATATGGAAACCTTATTTCTGCATGTATTAAAACTAGTTTTGCAATTTGCTCTGATCTTAAATTAAAAGATCAAATGAAAAGAGAGCGTCTACTTGAACGAAAACAGCTTGGTGAATTTTGTGAACAATTCCTGATCCCGGTATGTCCTTTATCTTCAAAACAGGGAAAAGCCAAATACTATATTTTCCTAAGCGTGAAAAATCACGTCATAAAAAATGTGATAAATTCAAGCACAAACACAAGCACTCTCGTCCCTCTGGTTCTAAAATCAAAGAGGCAAGAGAAATAAAATATTATAAATATGGTCGAACTGGTCATTACGCAAATAGATGCACTATCAAGAAGAAGTTAAATAAACTTCAGATTGACGAAGGGTTAAAACAAACCCTGATGAAAATTACTTACATCCTGATTCTAAATAGAATCGAAGATGAAGAATATATTCCATCTTCATCCTCATCGATAAATCGATAAATCTAACTGTTACATGTCTGTCGTGATAGATTATTATAACTATATAATATAATAACAAATACTTAGCGAAAAGGACCAATTAAATAAACTTTTAGCACAAGTTGAAGATGATTCAACTCACGATAAAATTATAGATCTTCTTAATGAAGAAAGATAAATTAGAAAATTAAATTACAAGCCTCCTTTATACTCCTTATATTTAAAAAAAAAATAGCAAGTTCTTCATCTTCTAATTGACTTCTTTATACTAAAGTTAAAAAAATTAAAAGTAGAGGTTATTGAAAGTATGAAAGACAAATGAAATATGGTCGATGAATCTTGAGAGTAGATTTAAATTGTATACAAGAAGGAATAATTTTCTAAATATTTTTGAAAAACTAGAGGGTTAAAGCGTACGGTGAGTCCTTACAAATTAAGTATAAATTATCATCTATGGCCCTGTCAAGATGATGTTTGTATTCAAATGCCTTTTATTTTAGTCAAAAATTTGACACAACACATTATTTTAGAACTCTTTTCTTAAAATAATATACATCACTAATTGATGATAGAATTAATGTTTTCTTTAAGATAAAGAAATCACATTTCATTTTATCACCAATCCTAGTAGAAGCCATATAACCAAAGGTGGAAAAAGGGAGAGAGGAAGATGATGTAGGGAGAGTTTCAAACAAATCACCACATAAGGATAAAACAAACTAAGTATAAACCTCTATTAGAGAATTATCTTCCCAGATAGTCAACATAAATAGGACTTACAACCCTTTCAAGCCTCACTGAGAGATTTATGACCATTTTGATGAAGGCTATAAACCTCTACCATTATCCAGAAGGTAATAAAAATAGGACTTATCACCCTATCCATCACTTGAGCGGATGGCCATTTGACGAAGACGGGATAAAGCCATGGGAGGAATGAACAAAGTACTGGTTTATTCAAAGCATGGTGATATGTAACAAGAAATCTCTAACATCCTTCCCCTCCCCAGGGATTTACCTTAACATGGCTCTGATACCAGACTTCTTCTGAAGTAACTTCTAATCTAATGATTAGGAGAAATAATAATTTAATCAAGAACTACGGCGAGTTCCCTTGAATGAAGAAGACCTAAATAGATGGTCTCTCCCCAAAATTGATAAAACTAGCATTTATCAATTTGGAACTTTTGATTTTAAGGGAAAATCTTCAATGAAAACTGTAGAGCAAATCATTACTATAGATCAAATGGATAAAACTATTTATCTACTAATGTTTGAAGATCTGCATAAATATATGCAAGACTTTAAATATATTCATATAGAGATGATATAGATAGCATTCAAACCTTTAACCCTTAAAGCTCTAAATGCTTCTATTTTAGCTAGCCTAAGAGATGAGTCCTAATGAGTGTTGTATAGTATGGTAGGTTATTTCAACACCTTTCCAATCAGTTTATCTCTTTGATATAAATCTTTTGAAGCTCTAAAATTACATTCTGACTTTATGGTTATGATTTCCTTCCAGTTAAAACTATTGCTTTAATTTTTGATTTTAAATTAAATCTAAATGAGTTTGGAAAGGTGTTCAACCGGAGACAACTCTCGATAAATTTAGCATCCCATATTGCTACTAGAGTGATTAAATGGAATGAGATATTTCCAGAATCATGGACTATACCATCTCAAGACCTTCCATTAATCAAGATGTCTCGATAATTCAAATAGTCGATGGCGATGTTGAAGTCGATTGACCAATCATCATCACTTTCTGGTTTCTATCCCTTGAAACCTCGAGAAGTATGATTGGATGGTTCACACACTCCCGAACCATCGTTTAGTCCTAAATAGAAATCATATCTATCATCCGGTGAGAGAAAATCAATCTCCCACTCCATGAAATGAACTTTAGTCTTAATGAGCTACATAATAGGTTCTAGAGAGAGGTTTATTCTGAAGGAATACTTCAACAAAGTATGATAACTTTGTACTTGGTATAAAGTTTTACTTAACAACAATTTAGAGCTATATTTCAAAAAATGAGAGAAAGAAATACTCAAGCAAAACTATTCCTTTTGCATGGTTTTGCGTTCATGTTCAATCCACTCAAGTTGCTGTTTTAACTACCAAAAAAAATGGCAAAGGAAAAAATAATTGAAGCATCTTATCCTCCATCGTTGTAAAATGGTGGATGATAAACCTTTAGAATTAGCGGCCTTGAAAAATAAGTTCGATCAAATTCTAAAGGAATTTATTAGTTAATTATAGTAATAGTATACTTCAAATAATCACGATCATCTTTTTAGCCTAGTCTAAATTGATCGGATCTTAAAAAAGGTTTCTAGAAACTAACAAAGCTTGAAAGCTTCTACTAGTATAAACCCATTTGTGAAACCTTTTATTGAAACCTCTAAACTTCCTCTTAAGTTTGGACCTTCTTGAAGACATTGATTTGAATCTAAATTTAAGTATGTAGAGCTCTTGAAGATATCAATGGGAGAAAGATTCAAATGAATCCTCAACGATCAACAATATATTGAAAAGTTCAAAACCTTTTCAAGAATTACAAGATCCTCATCCTCCTTTGATATCCAAAACCTTGTTATCCCAAGAAAAATTTGGAAAAACATTATTATAAAAAACACCTCATTTATTATTTGAGGAAGATACTCTAAATTCTATGATGGAGATTCTTTATATGAATGAATATTGATGGAGTTTTGAACATCAAATCATTCATACCCTTCATCAATATCTAATGTTTTACTCTTCAATCATCAAGCAAAATCTATTGCGAGCCATCATTTCAGGATTCTGGAACTCTAAAAGGATTGTGAGATAATTTTCTCCTTTCAAAGGAAGACCTCCTTGAAATTGACTTAAGTAAGGATCTTCCAAAAAAAAACCTAATGAAAATTTGGTCTATAATCTTCTTCAAACTATTATAGGTCATTTTACTGGATCCATTGGAGATCAAGGACAAAAAACTAGCTCCTTACTCCAAAAATTATAGGTCCATCCTTAACCCATTTTTTGATGGTGCAATGATATATTTGAGCATCTTCATGACACTTTATGATATAGCCTTGCAAAATTCATTGAAGGCCTTCCCAATCTATTTCTTGAAAAGGTTAAGGTTTCTCTTCATCTTTCCCGATGGAACCATCCCATATGAAACCACCTTATTTCTTCATGTATTAAAACTTGTTTAGCAACTCGATCTTAAATTAAAAGATCAAATGAAAGAGAGCGTCTACTTGAGAGAAAACAGCTTGGCGAATTCTGCAAACAATTCAACTGTGATCCTCAGGTACGTCCTTTATCTTCTAAACACAAGGGAAAAACACAAAAAACTATTTTTTCTAAGCATGAAAAAGCATGTCATAAAAAACATGATAAATTCATGCGCAAATATAGGCACTCTCGTCCCTCTGGTTCTAAAACCAAAGAGACAAGAGAAATAAAATGTTACAAATGTGGCCGTCATTACACTAACAAATGCTGAAGAAGTTAAATGAACATGACTTGAAGGGTTGAAAAAAAATAAAATTCTACTTACGTCTAATTACGAAGAGAATCGAAGATAAAGAAGATCATATTTCATCTTCATCCTCATCGATTCGATAAATCGATAAATCTATTGCAAGTTGTCAATAGATAGATTATTATAAAATATATATATAAATATGGCATCACTCACTCAGAGCAAGGACCAATTAAACTTTTAGCATAAGTTGAAGATGATTCAACTTGATAAAATTATCGATCTTCTTAATAAGAAGAAAGATAAACTAGAAAATTTAATTACAAGCCTATACTCTTTTTTATCAGTATTTAAGAAAAATAAGCAAGTTCTTCATCTAATTGACTTCTTATCTAAAAGGCATTAAAGAAATTAAAAGTAGAGGTTCAACAAATGAAAGAGCGAGCAAATAAATGGTGATGAATCTTGAGATTAATCAGGAAGGCGCTATTCATTTGAAAATATAGAAGATTCTAATCGAGAACCGGGTTTCTTACAAAATATTCAAAAGCAATATAGAAATGGTATGTTTCCATTAAATTAATTATAATAAAGAATTTATTTTACCAAATTTAAGCTCTAGTTGATAGTGGAACAGATTTAATTTTTAGAAGGAATAACTCCTAAATATTTTTTAAAAAGCTTGGTTAAAGCGTGACGGTGAGTCACACAAATTAAGTATAAGTTATCATCTGTGGCCCTATGTCAAGATGATGTTTGTATTCAAATGCCTTTTATTTTAGTCAAAAATTTGACATAACACATTATTTTGGGAACTCCTTTTATTCTCAAAATAATACTTATCACTAGAATTGATGATACTGGAATTCAGTGTTTTCTTTAGGATAAAGAAATCACATTCCATTTTATCACCAATCCTAAAGAAATTATCATAAATGAAATGAATAGGCTTAATAATAAGTCATATAAATTATTTACAAGAATTATTAGTTTAACTATTAAACAACAAATTTCTTCCCCAAAATTAAAAGAAAAAGTTCAAAATTGCGACCAAATATTCCAAAAGGAAGTTTGTGGTGACAACCCCTAGGAAAGAAAGACCCATGTAGTGGATCTCCCGTACATTGATAATTTCAATGAACGAGACATTCCCACTAAGGCTCGTCCTTGTCAAATGAACGAGCACTACCTTGCTTTATGCAAAGAAGATGTTGTTGATTTATTAAAGAAAGAATAATTTGGCAATCCTACTCCTTGGTATGCATTATATTTGAATGTGAAAGGAAAGAGGAGACCCGACTTGTAATTAATTACATAAACAAAGTTTTAAAATGGATCAATATCAATTCTAATAAAGGGATTTATTAAATAGATTGCATAATACAAAAATATTTTTAAATTTAATTTAAAATCAAGATATTGGCGGATCGGATAAAAGAATGGATGCTATAAAATAGCATTTACGGTGCCCTGGACATTACGAATGGGCGTAATACCCTTTGGTTTAAAAATGCACCTTAAATTTCATATCATGAATAATATATTTAAAGATTATTTTAATTATATTTTAGTCTATATTGATGATGTTCTTATGTTTTCAAATACGGTTGACAAACACTTCAATCATCTAAAAATATTTAAATGGTTAATTTTAAAAAATGTGTTAGTTATTTATTTAAAATCAAATTATTTCTGAAATAAGATTTTTAGCCATAATATATCAATGGTTCTATTATACCAATTAATAGAATTATGAATTTCTAACAAATTTCACGATATCATTTTAGATAAAAACTTCTGATTCTTAGAGCTCTGTATGTTAATTTCTATCAAAATCTTTATCAAAGATTACTCTTTGACAAATTAAAAAGAATCCCCACCATGGTCTACTCATACCATGGCGGTCATAAAAATTAAAGAAAGGGTTCAAAACCTTCCTGTCTTAATCTTGTGGACCCGCTAGTTTCAAAATTGAGCAGATGCCTCGATAAAGGCTATGGAGGTATCTTAAAGCGTGAAAGAATTCTAAAGAATTAGTTTGTTTTGTTTGGTAAATGAAATCCTACTCAGCAAAAGTATTCCATTATCAAAAAAAGAAATGCTTTTTGTGATTAAGTGCATCACAAAATTTCATGATGAATTACTTAATCAGCATTTTCTCCTTTGTATTGACTATTTCTCAGTCAAATACATCATTCAATAATATGTCAAAAATTTAGTTTTAAAACAAATTTTTGCATCATCATATGACACTCATCTCGATTTGATATTGAATTCATCAAAGATAATGAAAATTCTCTTCTAATTTTTTTGTGAATTCTTGTAGGGAAGTGGATCACCCCATGGAAGAATGACTACTCTAGCAGGGGCGTCTTTCTTTTCATGGAGGTGGCCATGGGCTCAATGGCAAAGATCGGTCCAATTCAACAATTGGCATGATCAATTTGCAAACTTATCTTTATGGTACTTCCTCTTCCTTCTGATTGAAAAGGGTGAACCCTCTAAAAAGGCAACACCATCCCTAAAAGATGTCATTGTACAAAAACTTGTTTATTTCTCTAAAGAAATAAAATATAATATTCTTGAAATTAATCCCTCTGATTATTCAATAAATAATCCGTGGGCCTTATTTGAAAGATATTTGGGAAACAATCCTTTCCCATTTGAATCTAATCTCTCAAGAGAGAATTATGAAAAATCTTAATACAATTAAAGTGTATTGAGATTAACCATGTTTGTGATCGAGATGAACCATACTATTTTGTTTTATAGCAAATACAAAAAATCTTTCATCAAAGTGAATGGGGTAAATTCAAGAGAAAAATGTATTTTTATCCACTAATTTTACAAAATTGGCATAAATTATTGGTGATGTGTAGGCTATGATGAACCTTCTTCCTTCTCAGAAGGCATTCATGGATGTTCATCATGAACAAAGATATTATCAACAAAGAACTTCCGACATGGTTCTTGAGATGGTGAAACTATTTTGGGCGAATTAAATATTCTTAGATCTAGTCAAAGAAGTCTTTAATGAATGGATGGAGGCTGCCCCCAAAATGAGAGCTATTAATGCAAGAAGAATGATCCTAGGAAAAAATCTTGCTCATTTCTTCACAGACTGCCAGATTCCATGGATTTGGAGTTGGAACGTTATTCTCGGGAAGGATCCATTTAATCAGCTGGTCCTTCAAAGATAATTTTTATTAAAATGGTGGAATTCTATCAGCATTGAGGATAAGCTCAAGCAAATTAAAACCATTATTAAAGCTTATTCAGAATTAATGATCCCTCAAAAACTATGGATTTTGACGATCGGTAGATGATTCTAAAGCATCAAAAGGCGTTATCCTCGTGATAGAGATTCAACATGAAGAACTTCTCAAAGATCTATAAAATCAACCGGGTGTTTAATCACATCTATATGGTGGTGAGTCTTCGGTCGGCGTGGAATCCTTTGGAGAAACTTAAATTCAAACCCAGGAAGAAATAATTGCTACTATCCAAAGTAGCCACATCATTATCTCCACGGGAATCTACTTTACACTTCATAAAGCGGTCCCACCAAAGGAAATAATTGCTACTTTCCAAAAGTAGCCGCTTATCTTCACCAGCAAGGAACCTACTTTCATAAAGTGGGAACCAATAATTGCTTAATTTTCAAAAGTACATTTATTCAGAAATAATTATAATAATTATCATTTCTTGGCTTCTAAACGCGTTTCTCTTTATTTAATAATTATACATTTGTAGCCTCTAAAAGTCTATCCTTTCCTCCACCTCTATATAAGGAGACTCTGTCTGTGTATTAAGTGTGCTTAGTTTTTCCTTCTCTTCTTCTCTTCTATTCTCCTCTTGTACTCTTCTTAGTTCTTTCTGCTTCCTGTCTACTATCATCTTGTACTTTTTTAAGAATAAATAAGTTTTTATATATCTCTTGTAAATCGGTATAGCCATGATGGGGTAAATACCTGGAAGGGGAAGGATGTTAAAGATTTTTTGTTCCATTTCACCATGCTTTGGATGAACCAGTACTTTGTTCATTCCTCGCATGGCTTTATCTGTCTTCATCGCAAATGGCCATCCATGTTGCATGATGCCTGATATTTTAAGTCTATATTGTTGATGCAGGATAATTCTCTTTTATATTCATCTTCATCATAAATGGTAGTAAATCTTTGTGCTTGAAATGATTGTAAGTCTATTTTTGTTGTATGCGGGAAGATAATTCTAATGGAGGTTTATACTTAGTTTGTTATATCTCATGTGGTGTTTTTCTCACATCATCTTTTCTCTATTTTTCCCCTTTGGTTATATGCTACTTCTTACGAGTAACTTTATCAATGATTAGAAGAAATAATAATTTAATCAAGAACTCTGAAATGGCAGAGTTCCCCTTGAATGAAGAAGAACTAAATAGATGGTCTCTCCCCAAAATGGATAAAATTATCATTTATCAATTTGGAACTTTGATTTTGAAAATCTTGGTGAAAATTGTAGAACAAATGATTCTTCAAATGGATAAAATATTTATCTACTAATGAAGATCTATATAAATATATCAAGACTTTAATATTCATATAGGGATGATATAGAGCATTCAAACCTTTAACCCTTAAAGGTCTAAATGCTTCTATTTAAGCTAGAGATGGCGAGATGCCTTCATCACAATGAGTTTTTGAAGAATAGCTATTTCACATTAGTTTATTTCAACACCTTTGTCGAGTTTATCTCTCTTTTAATATAAATCTTTTGAAGCTCTAAAATTACATTTACCTTAATGGTTATGATTTCCTTAGGGTTCTAAAACTATAATTTTTAGAATTCATTTTGAGTTTTAAATACTCTAAATCTGAGTTAATTGTTCAACCATGAACAAATACTTAATAGAAATAAATCTATTAGCATCCCATTGCTACTAGGTTATTAAATGGAATGGTGGTAATTTAGAATTGGACTCCATCTGGTCACCAAGACCTTCCATTAATCAAGATGTATGGTAATTCAAGTGATGGTGATGTTGAGTCGATTCAACCCTCATCGATCCATCACACTTCTGGGTTTTATATCCCTTAGACCTCAGAAGTCTGATGGTTACACTGAACCATTCAAGGCCTTCTCTAAAATCATATCTATCATCCAGGTGAGTGAAATACTTTAGTCTTAAAGCTTCATAGGTTTAAGACTAGAGGTTGTTGAAGAAACTTCCAACCAAGTATGATAATTTTCATATATAGAGTTTTACTTCTCAAGACCAACATCTCGAAATAAATGATTTATATTAAAAAAATGAGAGAGAAAGAAATAGTCAAGCCAAAAAACTATTATTTCAGTATGGTTTTGATTCTTATATCTGCTCAAGTTGTTATTTTAACTACCAAAAAATGGCAAATAAGCAAGGAAATAATTGCATCTTATCCTCCATCGGTTGTAAAAATTGTGATATAAAACTTTAAAATTAGTGGCCTTTGGAAAATAAGTTGATCCACAAATTTTAAATGATTTATCTTGTAATTAAAATAACTTAATTATAGTAATAGTATACTTCAAATAATCCGATCATCTTTTTTAATAGAAATCTAAAATTGATGGATGCTTAAACAAGGTTTATAACTAAAACTAAGCTTTGAGAAAGCTTCTACTTAGTATAAACCCATTTTGTGAAACCTTTTATTGAACCTCTAAACTTCCTCTTAATTTGGACTTTATTAAGACATTGAGAATTTGATTCTAAATTTAAGTGAAAGTATGTAGGAACTCTTGAAGATATCATCAATGGAAAATTCAAATGAATCCTCAAAAAGCGATATTGATCAAGTAATATTGAAAAGTTCAAAACCTTTTCAAGAATTACAAGATCTCATCCTCCTTTTGATATCCAAAAACTTTCTTATCCAAGAAAAATTTGGAAAAACATTATTATAAAACACCTCCGATTTATTATTTAAGGAAGATACTCATTTTAGGAAATTCTATGATGGAGATTCTTATATGAATAGAATATTGATGGACTTTAAGACATCAAATCATTCATACTCTTTATCGAGCTTATGTTTTGCTCTTTCTTTGTTCAATCTAGACATCAAGAAAAACCTCATATTAAGAGCCATCATTTAGATTCTCACTCAAGGATGGTGGATAATTTTCTTTGTTCCTCAAAGGAAGACCTCCTTGAAAATTGACAGTCTTGGGATCTTCCAAAAGAGCAAAACTAATAAAAATTTGATCTATAATCTTCTTCAAACAATTATAGATCATTTTGCTGGATCAATTGAAGATCAAGGAGGAAAAACTTGCTCCTTACTCCAAAATTAAGATGTCCATCCTTAACCCATTTGATGGTACAAGGATATATTTTTAGCGTCATGACACTTTTTGATGCGATAGCCTTTGGAAGCAAAAATTCATTGAAGGCCTTCCAAATCTATTGTTGAAGGTTTAGGTTTCTCTTCTCTTTCTGATGGAACCATCCCATGAAATACATATGGAAACTTTTTTTTTTACATGTATTAAAATTGGTTTAGCAATCATTTGATCTTAAATTAAAGATCAAATGAAAAGAGAGAAACTACTTGAAAGAAAATAGCTTGGTGAATTATGAACAATTCAACAGTGATCCTGTCTTTATCTTCAAAAGCAAGGGAAAAACTATTTTTCCTAAGCATGAAAAAAACGTCATAAAATGTGACAAATTCATGAAACATAGCACTCTATCCCTTTCTAAAACCAGACAAGAGAAATAAAATGTTACAAATGTGGCTAGGTCATTCTTATGTCAAGAAGAAGTTAAATGAACTCATATTGGGAAGTTAAAAACAAAACCGATGAAAATTTTGCTTACATCTAAGAAGAGAATGGAAGATGAAGATCATATTTCATCTTCATATAGATTTTGATAAATCGATAAATCTACTTATTGCAAGTCATCAATAAATAGATTATTATAAAAATATAATAAATATGATGGATATATCACCCGAGCAAGGACAATTAATTAAACTTTTAGCAAGTTGAAGATGATTCAACTTCATTGATAAAATTATCGATCTTCTAATGACAGAAGAGAAAGATAAACTAGAAGATTTAATTACAAACCTTATATACTCCTTATCAGTATTTAAGAAAAAAATGAGGCAAGTTCTTTCATCTAATTGACTTCTTTATAAACTAAAGCGAATTAAAGAAATTAAAAGTAAAGGTTCAGCAAATGAAAGCTGAGCAAGAACAAATGAATGGTTGTCTGATGAATCTTGAGATTAATCGGAAAGGCCAATTCATTTGAAAATATAAGCGATTCTAATTGAGGAGGTTTCTTACAAAATTAGGCAATATACATGGTATGTTTCCATTAAATTAATTATAAATAAAGAATTTATTTTACCAAATTTAACTGCTCTAGTTGATAGTGGAGCAGATTTAAATTGTATACAAGAAGGAATAATTCTTTCTAAATATTTTGAAAAAACTAGTTAGCGGTTAAAGGCAGCCGATGGTGAGTCCTTACAAATTAAGTATAAACTATCATCTGTGGCCCTGTGTCAAGACTTTATGGTACTTCCTCTTCAATCGTTGAAAAGGGTGAACCTTAAAAAATTTGACCATCCACAAGTTTTGTTTGAGAACTTTATTTCTCAAGGAAATAAAATAGAATATTCTTATTAATCCCTCGATTATTCAATAAATAATGTGGGACTTATTTGAAAGATATTTGAGAAACAATCCTTTCCATTTGAATCTAATCTCTCAAAGATAATTATGAAAATATCTTAATACAATTAAAGTGTATTGAGATTAATGAGTGATTAGATGAATGAACTATTTTGTTTAGCAAATGCATTATACAAAAATCTTTCATCAAAGTGAATGAGGTCTAACTCCATTCAAGAGAAAAAATATATTTTATCTCCTAATTTATATAAAATTGGCATAAATTATTGTGTTATGCTATGATGAAAGCCTTCTTCCTTCTCCAGCGAAGGCATTCATGGATATTCATCATGAACAAAGATATTATCAACAGAACTTGCATGGTTCTTCAAATGTGGAACTATTTTGGAGCAAAATTAAATATTCTTGGATCATCAAAGTTTTAATGAATGGATGGAAAAAAAATGAGGCTATTAATCCCAAAGAAGAATGATCCAAGGGCAAAATCTTGGTCATTTCTTCACTAAACTTACACCAAGATATATAAAATACTTATTTATTAAAGCTTAAAAAGTACTTACAAGATGACAGTAGGAGCAGGAGGAACTAAGGAGAGTACAATAGGAGAATAGAAGGGAAGAAGAGAAGGAAAAATTGAGCACGCTTAATACACAGACAGAGCCTCCTTATATAGAACTGGAGGCAAAGGATAGACTTTGCTTAAAGGCTAAGCAAAGGTAATTATTAAACCAAAGAGAAATGTTGCTTAGAAAATTTAAACAGCAGTAATTAACAAAATTATTTATCAATAATGTGGCTACTTATTAAATAGCAATTATTTGGTTGGTGGGACTTTATGAGTTCTAAAGTAGGTTCCTTGATGAAGATAAGAAGCTACTTTTGGAAAGTAGCAATTATTTCCTCTGGTGGGACCTTTATGATGTAAGTTGATTCCAGTGAGATAATGATGGCCTTTGGATAGTAGCAATTATTTCTTCTGGTGGGTCTGCTTTATGAATTTAAGTTTCTCCAGTAGATTCCGTTGATCTTGGTCGAAGACCTGCTTGTCGAATATGGATAGGGTGATTAAACACCTTGGCGAGTTGATTTTCATTGATCTTTTTGAGATATTTCTTATGTTGAATCTCGGTCTCACGAGGCTTTTGATGCTTTGTAGTACCTCATCTACTAATAGCTCAAAATCTATAATTTTTTGAGGGATCATTAATTCAGAATAAGCTTTAATAATGGCTTTAATTTGCTTGATCTTATCATCAATGCTGATAGAATTCCACCATTTTAGTAAAAATTGTCTTTGATGGACCAGCTGATTTAATGGATCCTTCCAAGAATAGCGTTCGACAAATCCATGGAATGGGTAGTGAAAAAAATGAGCAAGATTTTGCCCTTGATCATTTTTAGGATTAATAGCCCTCATTTTGGGGGCAACTTCCATCCATTCATTAAAGACTTCTTTGATTGGATCAGAAGAATATTTAATTACGCTCAAAATAGTTCCACCATCTAAGAACCATCTTTGGAAGTTCTGTTGATAATCTTATTCATGATGAACATCCATGAATGCCTTGGAGGAAGAAGGCTTCATCATAGCACCTTATAATTTAAAAGTGGAGGAGAAAGAATTCACTTTGATGAAAGATTTTTGTATAATGCATTTATACAAAATGTATGGTTCATCGATCCGCGAACATGATTAATCTCAATACACTTTAATTGTATTAAGATTTTTCATAATTTTCTCTTGAGAGATTAGATGGGAAAGGATTGTTTCCCAAATATCTTTCAAATAAAACGGATTATTTATTGATTAATTTCAATAATATTTGTTTTATTTCTTTAGAAATAAAGGTTCTTGCTGACATCTTTTAGGGATGGTGTTGACTTTAGAGGTTCACCCTTTTCAGCTAGTTGAAGAAGAAAGATAGTTTCAAATCGATCAGGCCAATTGTTGAATTGACCGGATCTTTGCCATTAGTGCGGCCATGGCCGCGACCTCCGTGAAAAGGACATCCTCGGTTAGGAGTGGTCATTCTTCCATGCGGGTGATCCTTCGATCGTCACCAGAATTCCGCGTCGAGAAAATCGAAGAGAATTTTCATTACCTTTAATGAATTGATGTAATCGAAGCAGAGGCTGTGATTGCCGATGCAAAAATTTGTTTTGAAACTAAATTTTTGACATCTTGTTCAATGATGTATTTGGTGAGGAGCATCAATCTGAAGGAGAAAATCTTGATTAAGTAAATCATCTTGAAATATGCACTTAATCAAGAAAGCATTTCTTTTTTGATAATGGAATACTTTTCTTTGAGTAGGATTCCATTTAGAAATAAGCGAACTAATTCTTCTTTAGAATTCTTTCTTTGCTTTAAAACCTCCATAGCCCTTATTCAGGAGGCATCTATTTCAACAATTTTGAAACTAGTAGGGTCCGATTAAGGCAGGGAAGGTTTTGAACCCTTTCTTTAATTTTTTGTATGTATGTGTATGAGACCATGGTGGAGATTCTTTTAATCTGTCAAGAGTGGTACATCTTTGGCAAGATTTTGATAGAAATATAATTGAGAGCTCTAGAGCTGTTGTAGATGGTTTTATCTAAAATGATATCGAAATTTGTTAGCAAATTCAATACTTACATTAATTGGTATAATAAAAGCATTGGATATATTCTTACTAAAATCTTATTTCGTTTGAAATAATTTGATTTTAAAATAACTAATCCATTTTTAAAATTAACCATTTAAATATTTTTAGATGGTTAAAGTGTTAAATCAATAGTGTTTGAGAACACAAGAACATCATCAATATAGACTAAAATATATTTAAAAAATCTTTAAATTTATTATTCATGATATCTTTGAAATTGAAGGTGCATTTTTTAAACCAAAGGGCAGTAAATCTTGTATAACGTCGATTCCTTTATCTGGATGCCAATATCATATCTATTAGTTTATTTTATCCTCATGTGGTGATTTGTTTCAAACTCTCCCGCATCATCTTCCTCTCCCTTTTCCCCTTTGGTTATATGGCTTCTACTTCTTGGTAACTTATCTAATGATTAGGAGAAATAATAATTTAATCAAGAACTCGAAATGGCGGTTGAATGAAGAAGACCTAAATAGATGGTCTCTCTCTAAAATTGATGAAACTATCATTTTTTTGGCTCAGAAATAACTAATCCATTTTCCAAATTAATAAATAATAGTTTTATCAATTTTGGGGAAGACCATTGTCTTCTTCATTTGAGTTCTGTAAAATAAAATCTCCAAATAGAGATTAGAAGAAGAAAAGAGAGATTTGAAAATAAATCACCACATGAGATAAACAAGTAGATATTGGCAGTGATAAAAGAATGAATAAATATACTTCCATATGCTAAATATCATAATAAATATTTTTAAATATATTTATTTTAATAATTGTTCTCTCAAATACTAATCAAAATATTTAAATGGTAAAAAAATGATAGTTTTTAAAGCAAAAAAAAAAATTATTTCAGCTGAAAAATAAAGACACAGGCTCTATTATACCAATTAATAAGTATTTTTATAATATTGATATCATTTTAGATAAAAAACATAGCTTCTTAGGAGCTTCTTATATGTGATTATCAAAATCTTGCCAAAGATCTTCTGAATTAAAAGAATCCCCATATATACTCTTACCATGTGCAATTAAAGAAAGGGAATCTACTGGACCTCTAATTTTAAAATTTTGAAATACTCGATAAGAAACATTATGCAAAGAAAATTCTAAAGAAAAATTTATTTTCGTAAAAATATATCAAAAAAGAAAAAAATACTTTCGATCAAATAGATCATTGAACAAGATGTCAAAATTCCAAGATGATTTGGTTAATTGATTTTCTCTTTCGTTTTCGGTCAAATAGATCATTGAACAAGATGTCAAAATTTAGTTTCAAAATAAATTTTTTTTTTGTATGACTCTCATCTTTGATTTTTACATCAATTCATTAAAGGTAATGAAAATTCTCTTCGATTTTCCGTGAATTCTTGGGGCAGTGGATCACCCGCATGGAGAATGACTCTAAGCAGGGTCTTTCTTTCATGGAGGTCATCATGGCTTAATGGCAAAGATCTCAATTCAACAATTGGCATGATCAATTTGCAAACTTATCTTTCGGTACTTCCTTTTCAACTACGGTTAAAAGGTGAACCCTTTAAAAAGCAACACCATCCCTAAAGATGTCGTTGCAGAACTGTTTATTTTCTAAAGAAATAAAAGCGAATATCTTGAAATTAATCCTCTGATTATTCAATAAATAATCAGTGGGCCTTATTTGAAAGATATTTGGGAAACAATCCTTTCCCATTTGAATATAATCTCTCGAGAGAATTATGAAAAATCTTATACAATTAAAGTGTATTGAGATTAACCATGTTCGTGATCAACGAACCATACTATTTTATATAGCAAATGCGTTATACAAAAAATCTTTCATTAAAGTGAATGGGGTCTGACTCCATTCCAAGAAAAAAATGTATTTTTATCCTCCACTAATTTACAGTACAAAATTGGCGTAAATTATTGGTGCTATGTTCAAGCTATGATGAAAGCCTTCTTCCTTCTCAACAAAAAGCGAAGGCATTCATGGTTGTTTATAATGAACAAAGACATTATCAATAGAGAACTTCCAGCATGGTTCTTCAGATGGTGGAGCTATTTTGGAGTAGAATTAAATATTCTTCCGGATCTAATCAAAGAAGTCTTTAATGAATGGATGGAAGCTACCCCAAAATGTGGGCTATTAATCCTAGAAGAATGATCCAAGGGCAAAATCTTGCTCATTTCTTTACATACTGCCAGATTCCATGGATCTGGAGCTGGAACATTATTCTCGGGAAGGATCAATTTAATCAGCTGGTTCTTCAACGATAATTTTTACTAAAATGGTGGAATTCAATCAGCATTGAGGATAAGCTCAAGCAAATTAAAGCCATTATTAAAGCTTATTCTAAATTAATGATCCCTCAAAAAATAATGAATTTTGAGCTATCAGTAGATGAGGTACTACAAAGCATCAAAAGATGTTATCCTCATGAGATCGAGGTTCAACATAAGGAACATCTCAAAAAAATCTACAAAATTAACTCGCCAAGGTGTTTAATCACCCTATCTATATCTACGATAGTGGCGAGTCTTTTGACGGCGTCGACGAGGAATCCATTGGAGAAATTTAAATTCATAAAGTAAACCCACCAGAAAAAATAATTGCTACTATCCAAAGTAGCCACATCATTATCTCCACGGGAATCTACTTTACACTTCATAAAGCGGTCCCACCAAAGGAAATATTTGCTACTTTCCAAAAGTAGCCGCTTATCTTCACTAGCAAGGAACCTACTTTACAACTTATAAAGTGGGCCCACCAACCGAAATAATTGCTACTTTCCAAAAAGTAGCCACATTATTGATAGAAATAATTTTGTCTAATAATTGTACCGTTGCTTAACTTCTAAGCAACATTTCTCTTTTGTTTAATAATTGTACCTTTGCTTAGCCTCTAAGCAAAGTCTATCCTTTGCCTCCACCTCTATAAGGAGGCTCATCATGTATTAAATGTGCTTTCGGTGCTCTTTTCCCATCTCTTCTTCTCTTATTCTCTCTTGTACTCTCTGGTTCTTCACCTTCACCTTTCTTGTCATCGTAAGTTATTTTTAAGCTTTAATAAATAAGTTTTTTATATATCCTAGTGTAAGTCTGGTATCAGAGCCATGATGGGGTAAATCTCTGGGGAGGGGAAGGATGTTAGAGATTTTTTGTTCCATTTCACCATGCTTTGGATGAACCAGTACTTTGTTCATTCCTCCCATGGCTTTATCTCTTCGTCGCAAATGGCCATCCCTATTGCGTGATGCTTGATAGGGTGATAAGTCTATTTTGTTGTATGCAGGATAATTCTGGTTGAGGTTTATATTTGTCTTCATCACAAATAGCCGTAAATCCCTCTTGCGTGAGGCTTGAAAGGGTTGTAAGTCTATTTTGTTGGATGTGGAAGATAATTCTCTAAGGTTTATACTTAGGTTGTTTTATCTTATGTCTTGATTTGTTTCAAACTCTCCACTGCATCATCTTCCTCTCTCCCTTTTCCTCTTTTTGGTTATATGGCTTACTTCTTACGAGTAACGAAATAATAATTTAATCAAGAACTCTGAAATGATAGAGTTCCCCTTGAATGAAGAAGACCTAAATAGATAGTCTCTCCCTAAAATTGTTAAAACTATCATTTATCAATTTGAAACATTTGATTTTAAGGGAAAATTTTCAGTGAAAACTAGAGAACAAACTATTACTGTAGATTAAATGGATAAAACCATTTATCTACTAATGTTTGAAGATCTATATAAATATATTCATATAGGGATGATGCAGATAGCATTCAAACCTTTAACCCTTAAATGTCTAAATGCTTCTATTTTAGCAAGCCTAAGAGATGGCGGATGCCTTCACGGGCTCAATCCTAATGAGTGTTGTAGACGCATGTCACAGATTTATTTCAACACCTTTCCCAATCGAGTTTATCTCTTTCGATATAAATCTTTTGAAACTCTAAATTACATTTACTTTATGGTTATGATTTCCTTCCGTTGGCTATTGCTCTAATTTTCAAAATTTATTTTTTGAGTTTTAAATACTCTAAATCTGAGTTATATTGAAAAGCGAAATACTACGATTGAAACAAATCGTTAGCATCCCATATCTTCTTAAGTGATTAAATGGAATGAGGTGGTATTTAGAATCATGGATCTAAATAGCATGCAAGGCCTTTTAATCAAGATGTAGATCAGATAATTCAAACAGCTGATGGCGATGTTGAAGTCAGATTCAACCCTCGTCGATCCATCATTCAAATTAAATATATAGTAATCTTTTTTAACCAAATAGTAAATTTTTACTTATAATTTATTTATTTTAAATTTAATAATTCAATTAGTGAAAAAAATCAACAATTAATTTACATACAATCAAATAATTTCAAAGTATTCAAAGTACATATATTTACTTTACTTTATATACACTCAATCAAATATAAAAAATAGTTCTTATGTATTTACTTTACACACAATCAAACAAATATAAAATATTTAAAATTCATTATATTAACTTTATATTACAATTCTTTTTCAGCCAACTAAATAGCTCATAAAAAATATATATGATGTTATTAAATAAAGATAATTTTAGATATTTATGTTGACTTGATATTCTGAAATTTTTATTTGTTTGGATGATATGAGAGAGAGCACGATAGATATTACTGTTGGAGTTTTATTATTGTTATTTTTATATTTGAAAAATAGAGACTTTTATGGAGTATTTCATATGCATGTTTATATTCATATAATGCAATTTTCTAGGCTTACATCAGATAGCACAAAATGCCAAATAGCATATTTGGAATGGGAGTTGAGTGGTCCTCAAATGTTGTTTGGTGCAGCAATAATAGAATTGACTGATCATTATAATGCTCTTGTCTAAATAAGTTAATAAATTATTGGATGCAGCTTCATCCCACGATTATAATTCTTCCATTATATATGAACTTTCTAAAATATTATAAAAAAATTTAATTAAAATTATTGAGAGCTGTTGCGTGCCAGAAAACTTATAGAGATAGAATAAAATTTTACGCTTTAATTTTGTCAAAAAAATCTAGTATATAGATAAATAATTGAAAAGAGAATAAAAAAATTTATATCAATTAAATTTAAGAAAAAAAACATTTTTATCAGAATTATTATGAGAAAATAATATTGATAAAATTTTTATGATATTTACTCTGTCAATTATATATAAATATCTTAATAAATTATTATTTTAATTTATTTGCAAATTAAATTTATTGATCGATTTTTTATTATTTTTCAAAAAGAAAGGATATGATGTTTGGATGAGGACCTGCTTCCAGCTAAGCCAGCTATGTTGATTGAGTGGACCCAGCTATATGAGTCTAAAATTGCCTAGGCAGGTTAAGGTCCTTCCGGAATGGCCATCTGGTGCAGTATCCCACCAAGTGGGTCCCATCTGAATTGAGCTTGAATTTGGATCGAGTCAAATCAAATCAGGTTGGCTTTTTAAAACATATTTGCAATTAGGTCAGATGGACTCAATGGATCAATAATATATATATATAATTAGATATTTATTTATATAATATTTATTTATATTTGAAAAGGTTCATTTCACTTGAAAAAAAATTTTCCTATGATAACTTTTATGAATATTGAAGATTGATATCTATAAATATAAAATTAAAAGATGTTGGATATATAAATATTTGATAAAAAATATTATAAAACTTAGAAAATATTTTTGAAACCTAAAATCCTAAGATTGGTGTTCCAAAAAAAAAAAAATGTTAAAGAGATTATAATAATAAAACTTATAAAACTTTTATTTTTTCTTGGATATGAAAAGTTTTATTTGAATCAAAATACCTTTAAATTTCAAGAGATGTTGGAGCATTATATAAGAGAACTTTTTAGAAATAAGTTGGTCAACTCTTCTAACACTCATCACCTTCTTCATCTCTTGATTCATTTGAGTAGAGTTCAATGGATAAAATTTCTAAACCCTAAAGCAAAGTTTTCTTCATCTTTAAAAGCCGTTCAAAATTATTAATATTAAGTACTTTGTTACCTTGTTTGAAAATATTATTCAAATTTTGAACCATAAATATTGAAAAAAAGATAATATATTACTAGTTTCAACCTGATCTCATTATTTAAGGATGAGCATATTCAAATCATTATATTCAAAGTTAATTTGACTTTTTTATTTCAAATTTAGATAATAATCAAATAAATTTGACCAGCATACATTGTAGATTCTTCTATTATAATTTGAACAATTAAAAGAATTTTGATCATTATGATCAAACAAGCCATAGCAATTTGTCAAATTTTTTGATCAAGGTTTGAGTAAAATTGTAGTTCAAATATTTTTAATATAGTGTGAATATAAATTAATATTTTTTATTGACTATCTCTTAGAATTGATTATGAGTTATTTTATTATATGTTTTAGATATTTAGTAAGATGAATTGGTTCTTGACAATTTGAAGGCGATAATATCATTGAATTGAATATTAAAGTCAATGGCATATTTATCATTTTGTAATTTTATATTGAAAATGCGAAGATCCATGCAAAAGTACATCTATTGATCAAGCAATTTCATTAGAAATTTTATCTTTTTTAAAGAATTCTAAATCTCCATAAGTTATCACAATAGTAAACTATTTAAAAGATACTTACTATTGATAAGAATATTAAATTCTAATAACTTGTAACACATTTTTATAAATGTCCATTAAATATTTTTTTTAATTTTAATATATATATATATATATATATATATATATATTATATAAAAAATATATATATAAAATATATATTTAATGTTTGAAAAAAAATACTTGTTTAATTAGCACTAATACTTAGCTAAGATGTAAATAAGGAATAGATTATTTAGCTTATCTATCAAAATATTTTCTCTCATATGTTTACGGTTCTCTAAATCTCATTGAATCATTGTCATACATTTTTTAATTAGATTAGGATTAGTCTGAAAAGGTAATCAATCTAGTTGTAAAATGCACTGATTAAAATTTCCTTTAAAATTTGGATACAAATTTTAATATGAATATATAAATTATTTACTATTAATTTTAAAGATGGAGAGATCTAATTTGATCTTACATTTACTTTTTTGTAAATCCATAACTTACACTAGTTTGAAAAAGTTGTAGTTTTCGTTCATTTTTATTTATATAAATATAAAATAATTTATTTAATTAAATATTTACTATTTGATTTTCTTTTATTTGTTTTCTTTTCAAATTAAAGATGGCTTTTTTTTATTTCTTTAAAAATTTAATAATGTGGCGAGAATTAAGCAGAAGCACTATGATCAACACAGCTCGCATTCAACGTTTCAATGCATGTTTGTTTTTATAGAGGAGAGAGGTTCTATATTTCTTGAATAATGTATAGTATTTATTTATCATCAATATTAAACATGATGGATGCAATATATAGTCTAAGTTATTATAATTTTATTATTTTATATTTATATTTAAATTTTTTATTTTACTTTTAAAAAATATGGTTATTTAAAATTTTTAATTTCAATATAAATGATAGTTAAAAAAATTAAAATAATTTTTTTAAATATTTTGAATCTTTTTTTAAATCTTTCATCAATTTATCATAGGCACCACCACTATATAGATCACTACAACTTACTATCGAACTCTAGTTTTGCTCGATTTTATTGCTTTATATTTATATAAAAAATTTATATTTTATTTTTAAAAATATGGTTATTTCATAACTTTTAATTTTATTTTAATAATGAATTGAAACATTTTAAAATATTTAAAATAACATTTAAACATTTTGTATTTATCAAAAAATATCTTTTGTCATTAAATGCTGCCACTATTTATTAAGTACAATTTTGTCAAAAATTCATCATTACATTAAAAATAAAATAGATAATATTCATATATTTTGAAAATTAAATATAAATAAAAAATATTTATAATAATCAAAAATCAAAAGATTTGATGTAATAATATATTTTACTTTTCTCTTTTTTCTTTATTTGACGCTTTTAGTTTAAAATTAACTATAGGTTTTCTTACTTAGTGTTCTTAAAGCGGGTTCATTTCTCTCATTTCTAGTCAAAATTTGGAATTTTTGTGATTGATCTAGGGTGTTTAATGTGTTTGACTTTTTTTGATCAGATGCATGGTATCTTTACACATCTGATTATCATGAGCATTACATCTTGAAACAATAAAGAGAAACTTATAAATTTATAGTAGCGAGGAGCGAAGAACTAAGGAGAGTACAAGAGGAGATAGAAGAGAGAAGAGAAGGAAAAGCATAATACAGGAGCCTCCCTTATATAGAGGTGGAGAGGAGACTTTGCTTAGAAAGCAAAGTATAATTATTAAACAAAACGTTCTTAGAAGCTACTACAATTATTATAGAAGAATTATTCTATCAATAAGCTACTTTTTAAAGTAAAATTATTTTTGGTGGTAATTTTATGAGTTTAAAAGTTCCCTAAGATAATACTTTGAAAGTAGCAATTATTTCCTTTGGTGGGCACTTTATGAGTGTAAAGTTGATTCCTGGAGATAATGATGTTTTTGGATATAGCATTATTTCTTTTGGTGGGTGTGCTTTATGAATTTAAGTTTCTCCATGGATTCCACATCATCAGAGAAGACTTCGCTTGTCAGATATAGATGGGTGATTAAACACCTTGGCGAGTTGATTTTCATAGATCTTTTTTTTGAGGCGTTCCTTATGTTGAATCTTCTCATGAGATAACATTTTGATGCTTTAGTACCTCATCTCTTCTAGCTCAAAATTAGTTTTGAGGATCGTTAATTGAATAAGCTTTAATAATGGCTTTAATTTGCTTGAGCTTATCACGATTGATAATTCCATTTTAGTAAAATTGTCTTTGAAGGCGATTAAATGGTCCTTTCCAGATATAACGTTCGACTCCAAATCCATGGAATTTGGAGTGAAAATAAGATTTGCCTTGAATCATTCTTAGGATTAATAGCCCTCATTTTGGGGTTCCATCCATTCATTAAAGACTTCTTTGATTGGATCAGAAGAATATTTAATTTCTCAAAATAGTTCCACCATGGAATCTTCTTTGTGATAATATCTTTGTTCATGAACATCCATGAATACCTTCTTTTTTGAGAAGGAAGGAAATCATAACTTATACACACAATAATTTATGCCAATTTTTATGTAAATTAGTGGAGGATAAACATTTTCTCTTGGAATGGAGTTAGACCCATTCACTTTGATGAAAGATTTTTTTGTGCATTTGCTATACAAAATTGTATGGATTCGTCGATTGAACATGATTAATCTCAATACACTTTAATTGTATTAAGATTTTTCATAATTCTCTCTTGAGAGATTAGATTCAAATGGGAAAGGATTGTTTCCCAAATATCTTTCAAATAACAGTTATTTATTGAATAATAGAGATTAATTTCAATAGAATATATTTTATTTCTTTAGAAATAAAGCGTTCTTGTGCAACATCTTTTAGGGATGGTGTTGCTTTTTTAGGGTTCACCCTTTTCAACCGTAGTTGAAGAGGAAGTACCATAAAGATAAGTTTAAATGATGCCAATTGTTGAATTGGCCGGATCTTTTATTAGCGCCGGCCGACCTAAGAAAAGAAGGACTTCCTCTCGGTTAGGTCATTCTTCCATGGGGTGATCCACCTGATGTCCTGCAAGAATTCACGTTGAAAATCGGAAGAGAATTTTCATTACCTTTAATGAATTGATGTCAAAATCAAAACAGAGAATTGCCATGATGCAAAATTTATTTTGAAACTAAATTTTGACATCTTGTTCAATGATGTATTTGGTGAGCGATCGTCTGAAGAAAATGATTAAGTAAATCATCTTGGAATTTTGAGATGCACTTAATCACATAAAGCATTTCTTTTTTGATAATGGAATACTTTTATTGAGTAGGATTCCATTTACCAGAAATAAAGTGAACTAATTCTTCTTTAGAATTCTTTTGCTGCTTTAAGATACCTCCATAGCCCTTATCAGAGGCATCAGTTTCAACAATTTTGAAACTAGTCAGATTAAGGAGGAAGGTTTGAACCCTTTCTTTAATTTTCTGTATGCCATGGTATGTAGAATATGGTGGGGATTCTTTTTTAATCGAAAAGTGGGGCTCTTTGGCAAGATTTTGATAAATCATTTACATAATTGAGAGCTCTAAGAACCGTAGCTGGTTTTATCTAAAATGATATCGAAATTTGTTAGCAAATTTTAATTAATTGGTATAATAGAAGCATTGGATATATTATTTTAAAATCTTATTTCAATTTGAAATAATTTGATTTTTGGCTCTGAAATAACTAATCCATTTTTTAAAATTAACCATTTAAATATTTTTAGATGGTTGAAGTGTTCATCAATAGTGTTTGAGAACACAAGAACATCATCAATATAGACTAAAATATATTTAAAATAATCTTTAAATATATTATTCATGATATCTTTGAAATTTGAAGGTGCATTTTTTAAACCAAAGGGCATTCCATTCGTAATGTCCAAAGGGCACCAAATGCTTTTTTATAGATTCTTTTATCTATGCCAATATCACGATTTTAAATCAAATTTGGAAAATATTTTTTTATTATGCAATCTATTTAATAAATCCTTTTATTAGGAATTATCTCATCCATTTAAAACTTTGTTTGTGCTTGTAATTAATTACAGTCTTCCTTTTCCTTTTTTAAATTCATAACATAGAAATGTTACCAAAGAGAGTAGGATTATTCCTTTCTCTTTAATAAATAGCAATCTCTTCTTTGCATAAAGCAAGGAAGTGCTTGTTCATTGACAAGGGCGAGCCTTAATGTCTCGTTCATTGAAATTATCAATGCGGAGATCCACTACATGGTCTTTCTTTCCCAGAAAGCAATTGGGTTGTCACCACTTCCTTTTGGAATTTTGGTGGCAATTTTGAATTTTTCTTTTAATTTTGGGAAGAAATTTCTTGTTTAAAAGTTAAACTAGCAATTTCTTCTTGTAAATAATTTATGCATAGACTTATTATTAAGCTATTCATTTCATTTATGATAATTTCTTTAGGATTGGTGATAAAATGAATGTGATTTCTTTATCCCAAAGAAAACAATTGAATTTATTATCATCAATTAATAGGCATTATTTTAAGAAGAAAGGAGTTCCAAAATAATGTGTTGTGTCAAATTACTAAAATAAAAGGCATTTGAATACAAATATCATCTTGACAGAGATGATAATTTATACTTAATTTGTAAAGACTCTCATTTGCCTTTTAAGCTAGTTTTTCAAAATATTTAGAAGGAATTATTCCTTCTTTAAATTGCTCCACTATCAACTAGAGCGGTTAAATTTGGTAAAATAAATTCTTTATTTATAATTAATTTAATGAAAATATACCATTTGGTATATTGCCTTTTGAATATTTTGTAAGAAACACGGTTCTTGATTAGAATAAACTATATTTTCAAATGAATTGGGTCTTGATTAATTTCAAGATCCATTAGGCGACCATTCATTTTCTTTCTTTCGACTTTAATTTCTTGAACTTCTAATTTTAGTTTCTTTAATTCATTTAGCTCTTAAAGAAGGCGAAGAAGATGATGAACTTCGATTTTTTCTTAAATACTGAGTATATAGGAGGCTTGTAATTAAATTTTCTAATTTATCTTTCTTCTTATCATTAAGAAGATCATAATTTTAGTTGAATCATCTTCAACTTGTGCTAAAAGTTTAATTAATTGGTCCGTGGGTGGCGTTATCTGATGTCATATTTATTATATTTTTATAATAATCTATGTTGATTGACTTGCAATAATTAGATTTATCAAATTTATCAGAATCTGATGAGGATGAAGATGAAATATGTTCTTCTTCATCTTCTGATTCTATTTCAGAATCAGAGGATGTAAGTAGAATTTTCATCAGAGTTTGTTTTAACCCTTTCGTCAATCTGAAGTTCATTTAACTTCTTCTTGATAGTGCATCTATTTGCGTAATGACCTGTTCAGCCATATTTGTAACATTTTATTTCTCTTATCTCTTTGGTTTTAGAATCAGAGGGATGAGAGTGCTTGTGTTTGTGTGTGAATTTATCACATTTTTTATGACGTGATTTTTCACGCTTTAGGAAAAAATATTTTTGTCCTTGTGTTTGGAAGATAAGGATACACGAGGATCACAGTTGAATTGTTCACAAAATTTGCCAAGCTATTTTCGCTCAGTAGACGTTCTCTTTTCATTTGATCTTTTAATTTAAGATCGAGCAGAAAATTGCTAAACCAATTTTAATACATGCAGAAATAAGGTTTCCATATGTAAGAGTTTCATATGGATGGTTCCATCGTGTAAAGAGAAACCTTAACCTTTTAACAAATAGATTGGGAAGGCCTTCAATGAATTTTGCTTCCGGTGAAGGCTATGGCATAAAGTGTCATGATGGCATAAAATATATCCTTGTACCATCAAAATGGGTTAAGGATGGACATCTTAATTTTGGAGTAAGGCGAGTTTTTCTCCTTGATCTCCAATGGATCCACAAAATGATCTATAATTATTTGAAGATTATAGACCAAATTTTCATTAGGTTTTCTTTGTTCTTTTGGAAGATCCTTAGTACTTAAGTCAATTTTGCTAAGGAGGTCTTCCTTTGAGGATGAGAAAATTATCCCACCATCCTTTTAGTTCAGGAATCACGAAATGATGGCTCGAGTGATAATATGAGGTTTTGCTTGATGTCTAGATTGAACAGCAATAGCAAACATAAGCGATGAAGGGTATGAATGATTTGATGTTAAAAGTCCATCAATATTCCATTCATATAAAGAATCTCCATCATAGAATTTCTATGAAATGAGTATCTTCCTCAAATAATAAATCAGGAGGTGTTGGTTTTTTATAATAATGTTTTCCAAATTTTTCTTGGATAAGAAAGTTTTTGGATATCAAAAGGAGGATGAGGATCTTGTAATTCTTGAAAAAGGTTTTGAACTTTTTCAATATTACTTGATTGATCGGTATCAATTTTGGTTGAGGATTCATTTGAATCTTCATCCGATTGACTGATATCTTCAAGAGCTCCTACATACTTTTCACTTAAATTTAGAATCAAATTCTGAATGTCTTTAGAAGAGGGTCCTAACTTAAGAGCCAGTTTAGGAGGTGGTTGGATAAAGGTTTCTCAAATGGGTTTATACTAGTAGAAGCTTTCTCTGAAGCTTTGCTAGTTTCGAGGCTAGAAACCTTTTGTTTAAGCATCTGATCAATTTTAGACTCTAGGCTAAAAGATGATCAGTGATTATTTGAAGTATACTATTACTATAATTAAGTTGTTTAATTACAGTAATAAATTCCTTTAGAATTTGTGGATCGAACTTATTTTTTAAGGTTTTTAAAGGTTTATCATCCACCATTTTTACAAGTGATGGAGGATAAGATGCTTCAATTATTTTTCCTTGCTCTGTTTGCCATTTTTTGGTAGTTAAAATAATAACTTGAGCAGATTGAGCATAGTAACTACACCAACGAAAGGAATAGTTGCTTTGGCTTGACTATTTCTTTCTCTCATTTTTGAAATATAAATCATTTATTTGAGGCGTTGGTCTTGAAGTAAAACTTCTATACCAAGTATGAAAGTTATCATACTTTGGTTGGAAGTATTCCTTGAGAATAACCTCTCGTCTTAGAACCTGTGTAGCTCATTAAGACTAAAGTTCATTTTAGGAGTGGGAGATTGATTTTCTCTTTGGATGATAGATATGATTTTATTTAGGTGAAGGGCCTCGGATGGTTGAGTGTGTGAACCATCGATCTAGACTTCTCGAGGTTTGAAGGGATAGAAACCTAGGAAGTGTGATGGATCGATGAGGGTTGAATCTGACTTCAACATCACCATCAGCTGTTTGAATTATCTGATCTACATCTTGATTAATGGAAGGTCTTGGTGCGACCACAGATGGTATAGTCCATGATTCTGGAAATACCACCTCATTCCATTTAATCACTCTGTTAGTAGCAATATATGCTTAGATTTGTTTCAATCGAGTAGTTAGTTGAGGTTGAACGACTTTCAAACTCTAGGATTTAGAGTATTTAAAACTCAAAAATGAATTCTAAAATTAAAGCAATAGTTTGAGAACAGGAAATCATAACCATAAAAGTAAATGTAATTTTAGAGCTTCAAAAGATTTATATCAGAAGAGATAAACTTCAGATTGGGAAAGGTGTTGAAATAATGAGCGGCTAGTCTCTACAACACTCATTAGGGATTGAGCCAGTAAGGCATCCATCTCTTAGGCTTGCTAAAATAAAAGCATTTAGACCTTTAAGGGTTAAAGGTTTGAATGCTATCTGTATCATCCTATATGAATATATTTAAAGTCTTGCATATATTTATGCAGATCTTCAAATGTTAGTAGATAAATGGTTTTATCCATTTGATCTACAGTAATAGTTTGTTCTATAGTTTTCACTGAAGATTTTCCCTTAAAATCAAAAGTTCCAAATTGATAAATGATAGTTTTATCAATTTTGGGGAGACCATCTATTTAGGTCTTCTTCATTTCCAAGAGACTCGCCATTTTAGAGTTCTTGATTAAATTATTATTTCTCTAATCGTTAGATTAGAAGTTACTAGAAAGAAGTAGAAGCCATATCCAAAAGGGGAAAAGGGAGAGGAAGATGATGGGAGAGTTTGAAACAAATCACCACATGAGGATAAAACAAACTAAGTGTAAACCTATTGAATTATCTTCCCAGACAACAACAAAATAGGACTTACAACCCTTTCAAGCATCACGCGAGATTTATATTTGATGAAGGCGAATATATCACCGAAGAATTATCGGGACAATCAACCATCAAGCATCTAAGATGGGATGGCCATTTGTGAGATGGGATAAAGCCATGGGAGGAATGAAGAATCTCGGTTCATCCAAAGCATGGTGAAATGGAATAAAATCTCTAACATTCTTCCCCTCAGGATTTACCCCATCATGGCTACTCGATACACAGATATATAAAATACTTATTTATTAAAGCTTAAAAGTACTAGATCACGGTGAACGAAGAACTAAAGGAAAGTATAAAGGAGAATAAAAAGAGAAGAGAAGGAAAGAGCACTTTCTCACCTCATATGTAGAAGGAGAGACTTTGTTTAGAGGCTAAGCATCAATTACAAAGACAAACATTAATAGAATTATTAATATTTTTCGTAGTATTTTTTTAGAGTAGTATTTTATTGGTGGCCCACTTTATGAGTTATAGGTTCCTTCGGTGAAGATAAGCGTTACTTTGGAAAGTAGCAATTATTTCTCCTGGGACCAACTTTATGAAGTGTAAATTTGATTTCATGGAGATAATGATGTGGCTACTTTGGATATTATTTCTTCTTGTCGCTACTTTGTTCATTCCTCCCATGGCTTTATCCCATCTTTATATGGCCATCCCGTGATGCTTGATAGGTTATATCTTGTGTTGTATAATTCTCTGGTTGAGATTTATATTCCCGTCTTCGTCGCAAATGGCCGTAAATCCATGTTGCGTGATGCTTGAAAGGGTTGTAAGTCCTATCTTTGTTGACTGTCTGGGAGGATAATTCTCTAATGGAGGTTTATACTTAGTTTGTTTTATCCTCATGTGGTGATTTGTTTCAAACTCATCATCTTCCTCTCTCCCCCTTTTAGTTATATGGCTACTTCTTCTAAAGTAACTTCTAATCTACGATTAGAGAAATAATAATTTAATCAAGAACATGGCAGACTTCTTGAAGAAGATCTAAATAGATGGTCTCTCCCAAAATTGATAAAACTATCATTTATCAATTTGGAACTTTTGATTTTAAGGGAAAATCTTCATTGAAAGCTGTAGAACAAACCATTACTGTAGATCAAATGGATAAAACCATTTATCTACTAACGTTTGAAGATCTGCATAAATATATGCAAGACTTTAAATATATTCATATAGGGATGATACAGATAGCATTCAAACCTTTAACCCTTAAAGGTCTAAATGCTTCTATTTTAGCTAGCCTAAGAGATGGCAGATGCCTTCACTGGGCTCAATCCCTAATGAGTGTAGAGACTAGCTTATGTCATGGGCTGATTTATTTCAACACCTCCCAACTGAAGTTTATCTCTTTCGATATAAATATTTTGAAGCTCTAAAATTATATTTACTTTTGGTTATGATTTTCTTTTCTCAAACTATTGCTAATTTTAGAATTCATTTTGAGTTTTAAATATTCTAAATCTTGAGTCAAAAGTACTTCAACTAGTCAAACGAACTACTCTGATTGAAACAAATCTGTTAGCATCACATATTGCTACTAACAGAGTGATCATACTTTTCACTTAAATTTAGAATCAAATTCAATGTAAGAAGGTCCAAACTTAAGATTTGGTAATGAATAAAAAAGTTTCACAAATGGGTTTATACTAGTAAGCTTTCTTTGGTTTTAGGGCTAGAAACCTTTTGTTTAAGCATCTGATCAATTTTAGATTCTAGGTTAAAAAGATGATTAGTGATTATTTGAAGTATACTATTACTATAATTAAGCTGTTTAATTACAGTAATAAATTCTTTTAGAATTTGTGGATCATAACTTATTTTTTCGAAGGCCGCTAATTCTAAAATTTTATCATCCACCATTTTTACAACTGATGGAGAGTAAGATGCTTCAATTATTTTTTCTTGCTCTGTTTGCTATTTTTTTTGTAGTTAAAACACCAACTGAGCATTGAGCATTGAATCAAAACCAAATACATGAAAGGAATAGTGCTTTGGTTTGACTATTTTCTCTCATTTTGAAATATAAATCGATATCTCAATGTTGTTCTAGAAGTAAAACTTCTATACCAACATAAAGTTATCATACTTTGTTGGAAATATTCCTTGAACAATCTCTAGTCAGAAGCTCATTAAGACTAAAGTTCATTTCGTGATGGGAGATTGATTTTCTCACATGATGATAGATTTTTTGTTTAGGATTCAAGATGGTTCGGAGTGTGAACCATCCCATCTAGACGAAGTTTTAAGGATAGAAACCCAGGAAGTGTGATGGATCGATGAGGGTTGAATCTGACTTCAACATCGCCATCAGCTGTTTGAATTATCTGATCTACATCTTGATTAATGGAAGGTCTTGGTGCGACCGCAGATGGTATAGTCCAAGATATATAAAAAACTTATTTATTAAAGCTTAAAAAGTACTTACACGATGACAAGAAAGCAAAGAACCGAGAAAGGAAGAGAGAATAGAAGAAGAGAAGAAGAGATGGGAAAACTGAGCACTGAGCACACCTAATACATAGACAGAGCCTCCTTATATAGAGGTGGAGGCAAAGGATAGACTTTGCTTAGAGGCTAAGCAAATGTGATTATTAAACAAAAGAGAAATGTTGCTTGAAGAAGCAATAAATATTAGAAAGAATTATTTTATCAATAATGTCTACTTTTAAAAAAGTAAATTATTTTTGGTTCCAACTCTATGAGTTGTAAAGTAGTTCCTTCTGAAGATAAGCGGCTACTTTTGGAAAGTAGCAATTATTTCTCTGGTGGGATACTTTAAGTGTAAAGTGATTCTGGAGATAATGATATTAATTTGGAAAGATTTCTTTCCGGTGGGTCCGCTTTATGAATTTAAGTTCTCCGGATTCCACATCAATCGTAAGACTCACAACCGTCAGAAATAGATAGGTGATTAAACACCTTGAAGTTGATTTTCGTAGATTTTGAGACGTTCCTTATGTTGAATCTCGATCTCATGAGGATAACGCCTTTTGATACTTTGTAGTACCTCATATCGATAGCTCAAAATTCATAGTTTTTTGAGGGATTAATCGTAATAAGCTTTAATAATGACTTTAATTTGCTTGAGCTTATCCTCAATGTTGATTGAATTCTACCATTTTAGTAAAAATTATCTTTGAAGGACCAGCTGATTAAATGGATCCTTCTCGAGAATAACATTCTAGCTCCAAATCCATGGATTTGGCAGTCTGTGAAGAAATGAGCAAGATTTTGCCCTTGATCATTTTTTGGGATTAATAGCTCATTTTGCCTTTCATCAATTCATTAAAGACTTCTTGATTGGATCCGAAGAATATTTAATTCTGCTCCAAAATAGTTCCACCATCTGAAGAACCATGCTGGAAGTTCTTTGTTGATAATATCTTTGTTCATGATGAACATCCATGAATGCCTTCGCTTTTCGTTAAGAAGGAAGAAGGCTTTCATCATAGCTTGCACATAACACCAATAATTTACGCCAATTTTGTACTGTAAATTAGTGGAGGATAAGAATACATTTTTCTCTTGGAATGGAGTTAGACCCCATTCACTTTGATGAAAGATTTTTGTATAACGCATTTGCTATACAAAAAGTATGGTTCGATTAACATGATTAATCTCAATACACTTTAATTGTATTAAGATTTTTTCATAATTTTTTCTTGAGAGATTAGATTCAAATGGGAAAGGATTGTTTCCCAAATATCTTTCAAATAAGGCCCATGGATTATTTATTGAATAATCAGAGGGATTAATTTCAAGAATATTCTATTTTATTTTTTAGAGAATAAACAGGTTCAAGTGCAACAACATCTTTCAGGGATGGTGTTGTAGCTTTTTTAGAGGGTTCACCCTTTTCAACCGTAGTTGAAGAGGAAGTACCATAAAGATAAGTTTGCAAATTGATCATGCTAATTATTGAATTGACCAGATCTTTGCCATTATGCCACGCGATCCTCTGAAAAGAAGGACTTCAAGAGTGGTCATTCTTCCATGCGGTGATCCACCCTCGATCCCTGAATTCTCGAAAAATTAGGAAGAGAATTTTCATTAGCTTTAATGAATTCAATGTCGAAATCAAGACGAGAGTCTGACATGATGCAAAAAATTTATTTTGAAACTAAATTTTGACATCTTGAATGATGTATTTGATTGAGGAATAGTCAATATGAAGGAGAAAATGTTGATTAAGTAAATCATCTTGAAATTTTGAGATGCACTTAATCATAGAAAGCATTTCTTTTTGATAATGGAATACTTTTGTTGAGTAGGATTCCATTTACCAGAAATAAAGTGAACTAATTCTTCTTTAGAATTCTTTCACTGCTTTAAGATACCTCCATAGCCCTTATCAGAGGCATCAATTTCAATAATTTTGAACCACATCTTGTTGAATGATGTATTTGGTAGAGAAGTCAATAAAGGAGAAAATCTTGATTAAGTAAATCATCAAATTTTTGTGAACTTAATCAGAAAGCATTTCTTTTTTGATAATGGAATACTTTTCTTTGAGATTCCATTTAAAAATAAAGTGAACTAATTCTTCTTTAGAATTCTTTTGTGCTTTAAGATACCTCCATCTTAGAGGCATCGGTTTCAACAATTTTGAACTTGTGGGGTCCAAGATTAAGACAGAAGGTTTTGAACCCTTTCTTTTTTTTGTTGCATGGTAATTATCACCATGGTATTCTTTTTTTAATCAAAATTGCATCTTTGGCAAGATTTTGATATTTAAGAAATCTAGAATATTTGTGGTTTTATCTAAAATGATATCAAAATTTGTTAGAATTCAATACTTCTATTAATTGGTATAATAGAAGCATTGGATATATTATGGCTAAAATCTTATTTAGTTTGAAATAATTTGATTTTTCTCAAAAATAACTAATCCATTTTTTAAAATTAACCATTTAAATATTTTTTAGATGGTTGAAGTGTTCATCAATAGTGTTTGAGAATAGAACATATTTTAGACTAAAATATATTTAAAATAATCTTTTATATTTTTAATGAAATCTTTAAATTTTTTTTTTTTTTTTCATTAAATCTTATTGTAAAGAAATCTTTTTTATAGGATCCAATCTATCCAGATATCAATATCTTTTTAAATCAAATTTGAAAATATGCATTATAATCTATTTAATAAATCCATTGGATATCGATCCATTTTAAAACTTTGTTTATGATTGTTAGGATCTCTTTTCCTTTTCTTAATTCATCATAATAGGGAATTATTTCAATAAATCAATTTCTTAAAAGTAGTACTCTCATCTTATTTTAGGCTATGAATCTTTCATTGAAATACTCATTCATTGAAATATAATACTTTTTCCTCGAATTGGGTTGTCAGAAATTTTTTTGGTGGCAATTTTGAATTTTCTTTTAATTTTGGGAAGAAATTTGTTGTTTAAAAGTTAAAAGCAATTTCTTCTTGTATAATTATATATAGACTTATTATTAAGCCTATTCATTTCATTTATGATAATTTCTTTAATTGGTGATAAAATGATTTCTTTATCCCAAAGAAAATTAAATTAGTATCATCAATTCTAGTGATAGGCATTATTTTAGAAGAAAAGGAGTTCTAATGTGTTGTGTCAAATTGACTAAAATAAAACATTTGAATACAAATTCATCTTGACATACATGAGATGATTTTATACTTAATTTGTAAAGATTCACCATCGGTCTTTAACCATTTATTTTTTTCAAAATATTTAGAAGAATTATTCCTTCTTGTATAATTTAAATGCTACTAGAAGAATTAAATTTGATAAAATAAATTCTTTATTTATAATTAATTTAATGGAAATATACATTTCGGTATATTTGCCTTGAATATTTTGTAAGAAACTAGTTCTTGATTAGAATAAACTTCTATATTTTCAAATGAATTGGGTGTCTTTGATTAATTTCAAGATCCATTCGACCATTCATTTGCTCTTGCTCTTAATTTCTTTGAACTTCTAATTTTAGTTTCTTTAATTATCTTCTTTAAAGGCGAATTAGAAGATGATCTGCCTATTTTTCTTAAATACTTGATAAGGAGTATAGAGGCTTGTAATTAAAATTTTTCTATTTCTTTCTTCTTATCATTAAGAAGATCTTAATTTTATCGAGTTGAATCATCTTTATGCTAAAGTTTAATTAATTGGTCCTTTTGCTCTGGGTGGATCTCTGAGCTATTTATTATATTTTTATAATAATCTATCATTGATAGACTTGCAATAGTTAATTTATTCGATGAGGATGAAGATGAAATATGTTCTTCTTTCTTTATCAGATGTAAGTAATTTTCATCGATTTGTTTAATCTTCATCATCAAGTTCATTTAACTTCTTCTGAATCTATTTGTGTAATGACCTGTTTGGCCATATTTGTAACATTTTATTTCTCTTATCTCTTTGGTTTTAGAATCGGAGGGACGAGTGCTTATGTTGTGCATGAATTTGTCACATTTTTGAAATGATTTTTCACCTTAGGAAAAACATATTTTGCTCCCTTGTGTTTGAAGATAAGGACGCACGAGGATCATTCTTGAAATTCAGCCACTATTTTTTGCTAAGTAGATACTCTCTTTCATTTGATCTTTTAATTTAAGATCACGAATTAAATTTTAATACATGAAATAAGGTTTCCATATGTAGTTTCATATGGGATGGTTCCATCAAAATGAAAACCAACCTTTTAAAGAAAGAAATAGATTGGGAAGGCCTTCAATGAATTTTTTACTTCCGTGAAGGTTATGATCATAAAGTGCCATGAGCGTCTTGAAATATATTCTTGTACCATGAAATTAAGGATGGACATCTTAATTTTTGGAGTAGCAGTTTTTTCTCCTTGATCTCCAATGGATCAATGATCTATAATTGTTTGAAGAAGATTATAGGAATTTTCATTAGATTTTGTTGTTCTTTTGGAAGATCCTTTATTTAAGTCAATTTTAAGGAGGTCTTCCTTTGAGGCTGAGATATCCATCCTTGAGTTCAAGAATCGAAATATGGCTCAAATAATATGAGGTTTTGCTTGATATGATGAACAAGTACAAACATAAGCATTATCAAGGGTATGAATGATTTGATGTTAGTCCATCAATATTCCATTCATATAAGAATCTCCATCATAGGAATTTCTACAAAATGAGTATCTTCTCAAATAATAAATCATGTTGGTTTTATAATAATATTTTCCAAATTTTCTTGGATAAGAAAGTTTTGGATATCAAAAGGAGGATGAGGATCTTGTAATTCTTGAAAAGGTTTTGAATTTTTTTCAATATTACTTGATTGATCAGTATCAATTTTTTGGTTGAGGATTCATTTTCTTCTCATTGGATATCAAGATCCTACATCCTTTTCTTAAATTTAGAATCAAATTGAATGTCTTAAGAAGTCTAACTTAGAGGAATTTAGGAGATGGTTGAATAAGGTTTCACAAATGGGTTTATACTAGTAGAAATTTCTGAAGCTTTTCTAGTTTAAATAGAAACCTTTTGTTTAAAGCATCGATCAATTTTAGACTCTAGGCTAAAAGATGATCTGATTATTTGAAGTCTTATTACTATAATTAAGTATTTAATTACTAATAAATTCCTTTAGAATTTGTGGATCGAACTTATTTTTGGTTAATTAAAGGTTTATCATCCATCATGGAGGATAAGATCTTCAATTATTTTTTTCTTTTGCCATTTTTGGTAGTTAAAAACAACGGCATTGAGCAATCTTTCAAAACCATGCACAAATAGTTACTTTGGCTATTTCTTTCTCTCATTTTTTAATCTCTTTTTATGAGAAATGTTGTTCTTGAAGTAAAACTTCTATACCAAGTATGAAAATTATCATACTTTGGTTGGAAATATTTCTTGATAATTTCTAGTCTTAGAACTATTGTGTAGCTCATTAAGACTAAAGTTCATTTTTTAGATGGAGTGGGATTGATTTTCTCTCTGGGATAGATGATTTATAACTTCATGGTTATTGTGAACCATAGATCTAGACTTCTAGGTTTGAAGGGATGAAACCAGGAAGTGTGATGGATCGATGAGGGTTGAATCGACTTCAACATAGCATTTGAATTATCTACATCTTGATTAATGGAAGGTCTTAGTTAGATGGTATAGTCCATGATTCTGAAAATACCACCTCATTCTATTTAATCACTCTTTTTAAAGATGCTAAAAGATTTATTTTGATGAGTTATTTGTTTATTTGAAACCAACTAGGATTTTAGTATTTAAAACTCAAATGAATCTAAAATTAGAGCAATAGTTTGAACAGAAGAAAATCATAACCATAAAGCTATAAATGTAATTTTAGAGCTTCAAATTATATCGAAAGAGATAAACTTCAGATTAGGTGTTGAAATATCGTGACATGGCTAGTCTCACACACTCATTATTGAGCCTAATGAGGCATAACCATCTCTTAGGCTTGCTAAATGAAACATTTAGACCTTTAAGGGTTAAAGGTTTGAATGCTATATGTATCATTATGAATATATTTAATCTTATATTTATGCAGATCTTCAACGTTAGTAGATAAATGGTTTTATCCATTTAATCACATAATGTTTGTTCTATTTTCTTTGAAAATTTTTCCTTAAAATCAAAGTTCAATTGATAAATGATATTTTATCAATTTTAGGAGAACCATCTATTTGGGTCTTCTTCATTCAGAACTGATTTAGTTCTTGATTAAATTATTAATCTCTAATCATTAGATTATGTTACTTAAAAGAGTAAAATATGTTCCAATTTTGAAAGTTTGAATGCTTTATGTTTAAGTGGATCACAAAATTTCAAGATGGTAAGGTATTTTTCTCCTTAGATAGCTTTCTCTCAAATACATCATTCAACAAGATGTCAAAAATTTTGTTTTAAAATAATTTTTTGCATCATAATCCTTGACTCTCTTGATTTTGACATCAAATTCATCAAAGGTAATGAAAATTCTCTTCATTTTGAGAATTCTTCTTTAAGATTATCACTGGAAGAATATCTTAATAGGACATCTTTATTTTTTTGAGGTCATGGCTTTAATGGTAAATAAATTGATTCAATTATGATCATTGCAAACTTATCTTTATGGTAGTTCCTCTTCACTTCAATTAGAAGTGAATCTAAAGTTGCAACACCATCCCAAAGATATCATTGCACAAGAACCTTTTTCTCTAAAGAAATAAAATAGAATATTCTTGAAATTAATCCCTATGATTATTGATAAATGCTTGCCTTATTTGAAGATATTTGGGAAAAAAAATTCTTTCATTTGAATCTAATCTCTCAGAGAATTATGAAAAATCTAAATACAATTAAAGTGTATTAAGATTAACCATATTATGATGGACTAACCCTTTTATTTTGTATATAAATATTATACAAAAAATCTTTCATCAAAATTATGGGTGACTCATTCGAATGTATTTTTATCCTCCACTAATTTAGTACAAAATTGGCATAAATTATTGGTGCAATATTCAAGCTATGATGAAAGCCTTCTTCCTTCTCAATGAAATGAAGGCATTCATGGATGTTCATCATGAGAAAGATATATTATAAAAGAACTTTGACATGGTTCTATGGTGGAACTATTTTGGAATTAAATATTCTTGCAAGGAATCTTACTTAAATATAGAAAAGAAGAAATTTTTTGAATTTAAGTCATGAAAATCAATAGTCAATGAATGGATGGATAAAATGAGTTATAATCAAGAGAATGATGAAAAAAATCTTGCTCATTTCTTCACATAGATTCCATGGATTTCTGATTATTCAAGGATCCATTTAATTTTCAAAGATAATTTTACTAAAATGGTGGAATTCTATCACATTGAGGATAAGCTCAAAATTAAAGTTTATTGAGCTTATTCAATTAATGATCAAAAAACTACGAATAAAGTTGTCTGAGAATACTAAAGCATCAAAAGCGTTATCCTCATGATAGATTCAACATGAAATCTCAAAAAATTCTAATGTTTAATCACCTATCATATGCAATAATGGCTCTTAATTCAGAATCATTAAACTTAAATTCATAAGCACCCACCGAAGAAATAATTCTCTTTCCAAAGTCATCAATCTCCATGGAATCAACTTTACTTCAAAATTAGAAGAAATAATTGCTACTTTTAAGTATCATCTTATAATTACACTCATAAAATGCCTAAAACCAAATAATTCTATTTAAAGTAGACATTTTGAAAAATAATTCTATAATAATTATATTGCCTTAAGCAATTTCTCTTTGTTTAATAATTACCTTTGTAGTCTAAGCAAGTCTATCCTTTATATCTACATGGAATTATGTATTATGTGCTTTGATTAATCAATTTTCCCTTCTCTTCTTCTCTTCTATTCTCCTCTTTGAACTCTCTAGTTCTTCTTCTTTATCATCTTGTAATCTTTTTAATTAATAAATAAGTATTTTATATATCCCTTATCATTGTAAATTATTGACTTAAGTACTAAGGATCTTCCAAAAGAAATCAAAACCTAATGAAAATTATTATAATCTTGAAATTATAGATCATTTTCTTTGGATCCATTGGAGATCAAAGAAAAAACTATCCTTACTCAAAAAATTAAGATGTCCATCCTTAACCCATTTTCTATGGTACAAGGATATATTTCTAACACGTCATGACTATGATCTTTGATAGCCTTCACTGGAAGCAAAAATTCATTGAAGGCCTTCCCAATCTATTTGCTGAAAAGGTTAAGGTTTATCTTTTTCTTTACGATGGAACCATCTCATATGAAACCCTTACATATGAAAACCTTATTTTGCATGTATTAAAATTGGTTTAGCAATCTGTTATGATCTTAAATTAAAAGATCAAATGAAAAGAGAGCGTCTACTTGAGCAAAAATAGCTTGGAGAATTCTTGAATTCAATTTTGATCAGGTGTCCTTTATCTTAAACAAGGAAAAACACAAAAAACTATTTTTCCTAAATGTGAAAAATCATCATAAAAAAATGTGACAAATTCATTAACAAAATTTTCTCTCGGTTCTAAAACCAAAGAGACAAGAGAAATAAAATGTTACAAATATGGCCGTACAGGTCATTATGCAAATAAATGCACTGTCAAGAAGAAGTTAAATAAACTTCAGATTGACGAAGAGTTAAAACAAACCCTGATGAAAATTTTGCTTACATCCTCTGATTCTAAAAAGAATCATGATGAAAGAAGATCATATTTCATCTTCATCCTCATTGATTTGATAAATCAACTATTAAGTCACTCATAGATTATTATAAAAAATATAATAAATATGGAGTGTATATTTCACATGCAAAGGACCAATTAATTAAACTTTTAGCACAAGTTGAAGATGATTCAACTTCATTGATAAAATTATAGATCTTCTAATGATAAGAAGAAAGATAAATTAGAAAAATTTAATTACAAGCCTCCATATATATGAGTATTTAAGAAAAAATCTAAGCAAGTTCTTTCTTCTAATTGAGCTTCTTTATTTAGCTAAAGGCGAATTAAAGAAATTAAAAGTCATTAGTGCAAGAAAAATGAATTTTCAAGATCTTGAGATTAATCAAGACTAATTCATGAAAATATAGCCGATTCTAAAGGTTTCTTACAAAATATTCAAAATATAAAAATGTATGTTTCCATTAAATTAATTATAAATAAAAAATTTATTTTACCAAATTTAACTCTAGTGATAATGGAGGATTTAAATTATATACAGAAGGAATAATTCCTTCTAAATATTTTGAAAAAAAAAACTAGGTTAAAGCTGAGTGATCTTACAAATTAAGTATAAACTATCATCACATTATTTCATGGAGATGATGTTTGTATTAAATGTCTTATTTTAGTAATTTGACACTTACATTATTTTGGGAACTCCTTTTCTTCCAAAATAATTCTATCACTAGAATTGATGATACTAAATTCAATGTTTTCTTTGGGATAAAGAAATCACATTCCATTTATCACCAATCAAAAGAAATTATCATAAATGAAATGAATAGGCTAAATAATAAGTCTATGCATAAATTATTTAGAAGAAATTGTTAGTTTAACATTAAACAACAAATTTCTTCCCCAAAATTGAAAGAAAATTCAAAATTGCCACCAAAATTCCAAGGTTTATGGTGATGACAATTGCTACGGGAAAGAAAGATCCATGTAGTGGATCTCTCATTGATAATTTCAATAAGCGAGACATTCCACTAAGGCTCATCCTTGTCAAATGAACAAGCACTACCTTGCTCTATGCAAAGAAGCTAATTTATTAAAGAAAATTGGTAATCCTACTCCTTTCATGTAGATTCTATGTTATGAATTGACAGAAAAGAAAAGAGACTTGTAATTAATTACAAGCCATAATTTAAAATGGATCAGATATCAATTCTAATAAAATTTATTAAATCAATTGCATAATGCAAAAATATTTTCCAAATTTGATTTAAAATCGAGGATATTGGCGGATCGGATAAAAGAAATCGGATAAAAATAAAGCATTTCTGGTGCCCTTTGGACATTACGAATGGAGCCTTTGGTTTAAAAAATGCCTTAAATTTGACATATCATGAATAATATATTTAAAGATTATTTTAAATATATTTTAGTCTATATTGATGATGTTCTTGTGTTCTCAAATACTTTTGACGAACACTTCAATCATCTAAAAACATTTAAATGGTTACTTTTAAAAAATGGTTAGTTATTTCAAAATCAAATTATTTTAAAATAAGATTTTAGGCCATAATATATCAATGCTTCTATTATACAATTAATAGAAGTATTGAATTTCTAATAAATTTTTTGATATCATTTTAGATAAATAGCTTCTCGGTTCTTAGGAGCTCTCAATTATGTAGGCGATTTCTATCAAAATCTTGCCAAAGATACTCTTTGTGATTAAAAAATCCACCATGGTGCATACTCATACCATGGCATCATAAATTAAAGAAAGGTTCAAAACCTTCTTAATCTTGCGGACCTACTAGTTTCAAAATTGTTGATGCTCGATAAGAGCTATGGAGGTATCTAAAGCGTGAAAAGAATTCTAAAGAAGAATTAGTTCTTTGTTTATGGTAGATAGAATCCTCGAAAAGTATTCCATTATCAAAAAAATGCTTTACGTGATTAAGTGCATCAAAATTTCAAGATGATTTACTTAATCAAGATTTTCTCCTTGTATTTGTTCCTCGTCAAATACATCATTCAACAAGATGTCAAAATTTAGTTTCAAACAAATTTTTGCATCACATAAATCAGACTCTTTGTCTTGATTTTGATATAATTCATCAAAGGTAATGAAAATTCTCTTCACGATTTTCGATGAATTCTTGCGAATCGAGTGGATCACATGGAAGAATGACTCTTAATTGAGAAAGTCCTTCTTTTCATGGAGGTCGGTTGTATAATGGCAAAGATCGGTCAATTCAACAATTGGCATGATCAATTTGCAAACTTATCTTTATGGTACTTCCTCTTCAACTACGGTTGAAAAGGGTGAACCCTCTAAAAAAGTTGCAACACCATCTCTAAAAGATTTCATTGCACAAGAACCTGTTTATTTCTCTAAAGAAATAAAATATAATATTCTTGAAATTAATCCCTCTGATTATTTAATAAATAATCCATGGGCCTTATTTAAAAGATATTTGGGAAATAATCCTTTCCCATTTGAATCTGATCTCTCAAGAGAGAATTATGAAAAAATCTTAATACAATTAAAGTTTATTGAGATTAACCATGTTCATGATCAGACGAACCATACTATTTTGTATAGCAAATGTGTTATACAAAAAATCTTTCATCAAAGTGAATGTGGTCTAACTCCATTCCAAGAGAAAAATGTATTTTTATCCTCCACTAATTTACAGTACAAAATTGGCATAAATTATTGGTGTTATGTGCAAGTTATGATGAAAGCCTTCTTCCTTCTCAAAAAAGTGAAGGCATTCATGGATGTTCATCATGAACAAAGATATTATCAACAAAGAACTTCAACATAGTTCTTCAGATGGTGGAACTATTTTGCAGAATTAAATATTCCGGATCCAATCAAAAGAAGTCTTTAATGAATGGATGGGCCTAAAATGAGGGCTACTAATCCTAGAAAAGATCAAGGAAAAATCTTGCTCATTTCTTCACATGCGATTCCATGGATTTGGGCTTATTCTGGAAGGATGGATTTCATTTGGTCCTTCAAAGACAATTTTACTAAAATGGTAGAATTCTACATAGGATAAGCTCAAGCAAATTAAAGCCATTATTAAACATTATTGATCCCAAAAAATTATGGATTTTGAGCTATCGGTAGATGGTACTACAAAGCATCAAAGGCGTTATCCTCATGAGGCAACATAAGGACGTCTCAAAAGATCTACGAAAATCAACTTCAGGTGTTTAATCACCCTATCTATATATGTGACAGTGGCGAGTCTTCTGACGTCGACGTGGAATCCACCGGAGAAACTTAAATTCATAAAGTAGACCCACAAAGAAATAATTATCCAAAGTACATCATTATCTTCACGAATCAACTTTACACTTCATAAAGCACCAGAAAATAATTGCTACTTTCCAAAAGTAGTAGACATCTTCATTAACCTACTTTACAACTCTTAAGAAAGCCCACCAATATTGCTACTTTCCAAAAGTAGCCACATTATGATAGAAATAATTGTCTATTTATTGTTGCTTCTTCTAAGCAACATTCTCTTTGTTTAATAATTTTCTTTGTAGCCTCTAAGCAAAGTCTATCCTTGCCTCCTCATATAAGGAGGCTCTCTATGAATTAAGTGTGCTTTCATTTTTCTCTCTTCTATTCTCCTCTTATACTCTCCTTAGTTCTTTCTGCTTCCTGCCTACTATCATCGTGTAAGTTAATTTTAAGCTTTAATAAATAAGTTTTTTATATATCCTGGTGTAAGTCTGGAAGGACATACTTGAGGATCACAGTTGCATTATTTGCAGAATTCACCAAGCTATTTTCTCTCAAGTAGACGCTCGCTTTTCATTTGATCTTTTAATTTAAGATCAGAAGCTCTAAAATGACATTTACAGCTTTATGGTTATGATTTCCTTTCGGGTTCTGAAACTATTGCTTTAATTTTCAAATTTTATTTTTGAGTTTTAAATACTAAATCCAAGAGTTGAAAACGTTCAACTAGTGGCGAACAACTTATAGACAAATGTTAGCATCCCATTTCTTACTAATAAGTGATTAAATGGAATGAGGTGGTATTTCAGAATCATGGCTATACCATCTCTCAAGACCTTCCATTATCAGATGTAATAATTCAAATGATGGCGATGTTGAATGATTCAACCCTGTCGATCCATCACACTTCCTAGGGTTTTATCCCTTTTAAAAGAAGAAGTCTATGGTTCACACAACAACATTTTCTTCAAAATCATCATCAGAGAAAATCAATCTCCCACTCCATCGAAATGAACTTTAGTCTTAATGAGCTGCATAGGTTCTAAGACTAGAGAGGTTTACGAGAATACTTCAAAGTATGCTAAGGCTCATCCTTGTCAAATGAATGAGCACTACCTTGCTTTATGCAAAGAAGAGATTGCTGATTTATTAAAGAAAGGAATAATTCGCAATCCTACTCCCCTTGGAGCTGTACCACATTCTATGTTATGAATTTGGCAGAAAAGGAAAGAGGAGATCGCGACTTGTAATTAATTACAAGCCGCTAAACAAAGTTTTAAAATGGATCAGATATTCAATTCCTAATAAAAGGGATTTATTAAATAGATTGCATAATGCAAAAAATATTTTCCAAATTTGATTTAAAATCAGGATATTGGCAGATCCAGATAAAAGAATTGGATCGCTATAAAATAGCATTTACGGTGCCCTTTGGACATTACGAATGGAACGTAATGCCCTTTGGTTTAAAAAATGCACCTTCTGAATTTCAGCATATCATGAATAATATATTTAAAGATTATTTTAAATATATTTTAGTCTATATTGATGATGTTCTTGTGTTCTCAAATACTATTGATGAACACTTCAACCATCTAAAAACATTTAAATGGTTAATTTTAAAAATGGGTTAGTTATTTCAGAGCCAAAAATCAAATTATTTCAAACTGAAATAAGATTTTTAGGCCATAATATATCAAATGCTTCTATTATACCAATTAATAGAAGTATTAATTTGCTAACAAATTTCTAATATCATTTTAGATAAAAACTAGCTACAGCGATTCTTAGGAGCTCTCAATTATGTAGCTAATTTCTATCAAAATCTTGCCAAAGATGCAGCCCCACTCTTTGATAGATTAAAAAAGAATCCCCCACCATGGTCTGATACTCATACCATGGCAGTGCGCAAAATTAAAGATAGGATTCAACATCTTCCCTGCCTTAATCTTGCGGACCCAACTAGTTTCAAAATTGTTGAAACAGATGCCTCTGATAAGGGCTATGGAGGCATCCTAAAGCAGAAAAAAAAATTCTAAAGAAGAATTTGTTTTATTTCGTAAATGGAATCCTACCAAAAAAAAGTATTCCATTATCAAAAAAAATGCTTTTGTGATTAAGTGCATCTCAAATCTCCAAGATGATTTACTTAATCAACATTTTCTCTCTCAGATTGATCTATTCCCTACCAAATACATATCATTGAACAAGATGTCAAAATTTAATTTCAAAATAAATTTTGGCATCATGGTAAATTTTGTTTTGATTTCATAATTCATTAAAGAATGAAAATTGTCTTCATTTTACCCTTGAATTCTTAAGCATCGTCTGTATTGAGCCATGATGGGGTAAATCCTGGGAGGGGAAGGATGTTAGAGATATTTACATATCACCATGCTTTGATGAAACCAAGATTTTGTTATTCCTCCCATGGTTTATCCCATCTTCTCAAATGGCCATCCCTGCATGTGATGCTTGATAGATAAGTCCTATTTTGTTGATCTGATAATTCTCTCGTAGAGGTTTATATTCTGCCTTCATAAAATGGCCATAAATCCATGCATGTGAGGCTTGAAAGGGTTGTAAGTCCTATTTTTGTTGACTGTCTGGAAGATAATTCTCTAATGGAGGTTTATACTTAGTTTGTTTTATCCTTATGTGGTGATTTGTTTCAAACTCTCCCTGCATCATCTTCCTCTCTCCCTTTTTCCCCTTTTGGTTATATGGCTTCTACTTCTTCAGAAGTAACTTCTAATCTAATGAGGGAGAAATAATAATTTAATCAAGAACTCAAAATGTAGAGTTCCCCTTGAATGAAGAAGACCTAAATAGATGGTCTCTCCCAAAATTGATAAAACTATCATTTATCAATTTGGAACTTTTGATTTTAAGAGAAAATCTTCAGTGAAAATTGTAGAACAAACCATTACTGTAGATCAAATGGATAAAACCATTTATCTACTAACGTTTGAAGATCTGCATAAATATATGCAAGACTTTAAATATATTCATATAGGATGATACAGATAGCATTCAAACCTTTAACCCTTAAAGGTCTAAATGCTTCTATTTTAGCAAGCCTAAGAGATGATGCCTTCACTGGGCTCAATCCCTAATGAGTGTTGTAGAGACTAGCCTATGTCACGCCGATTTATTTCAACACCTTTCCCACTGAAGTTTATCTCTTACTGATATAAATCTTTTTGAAGCTCTAAAATTACATTTACAGCTTTATGGTTATGATTTCCTTCCTGAAACTATTGCTCTAATTTTTAGAATTCATTTTTGAGTTTTAAATACTCTAAATCCTAGAGTTCGTCGCTCAACCAAACTAACAACTCGATCAAAACAAACTGCTAGCATCCCATATAGAGTGATTAAATGGAATGAGGTGGTATTAAATCATGGACTATACCATTCATGACGCACCAAGACCTTCCATTAATCAAGATGTATCGATAATAAAATAATGATGGTGATGTTGAAGTCGATTCAACCCTCCGATCCATCACACTTCCTAGTTTCTCCCTTCTAAACCTCGAGAAGTCTAGATCGAACACACAACACCTGGCGAGGCCCTTCTAAAAAAATCATATCTATCATCCAAAGGAGAGAAAACTCCCATTCCATCAAAAAATGAACTTTAGTCTTAATGAGCTAATGTCAAGATAGAGGTTGTAATACTTCCAACCAAAGAGATAATTTCAGATTGGTATAGAAGTTTTACTTCAAGACAACATTAATATCAAATATATTTCAAAAAAATGAAAAGAAATAGTCAAGTCAAAGTAACTATTTCTTTGTCATGATTTTGATACTATGCTCATCAGTTGTTTTAACTACCAAAAAAATGGCAAATAGCAAGGAAAAATAATGATTATCTTATCCTCCATCATTTGTAAAAATGGTGGATGATAAACCTTAAAATTAGTTCTTCAAAAAAAATAAGTTGATCCACAAATTCTAAAGGAATTTATTATCAAATTAAATAAATTAATTATAGTAATAAGATACTTCAAATAATCACTACATCTTTAGCTAGTCTAAAATTGATCGATGCTTAAACAAAAGGTCTAGTCAAATTCAAAGCTCGAGAAAGCTTCTACTAGTATAAACCCATTTGTGAAACCTTTATTCACCACCTCCTAAACTTCCTCTTAAGTTTGGACCTCTTCGAAGACATTCAAAATTTGATTCTAAATTTTGAAAAGTATAGAGCTTTGAAGATATCATCTGGTTGAAGATTCAAATGAATCCTCAACCAAAAGTGATACTGATCAACCAAGTAATATTGAAAATGTTCAAAACCTTTTTCAAGAATTACAAGATCCTCATCATCCTTTTGATATCCAAAAACTTTCTTATCCTAAGAAAAATTTGGAAAAACTTTATTATAAAAAACCAACACCTCTTGATTTATTATTTGAGGAAGATACTCATTTCATAAGAAATTCCTATAATAGAGATTCTTTATATGAATGGAATATTGATGGACTTTCTGAACATCAAATCATTCATACCCTTCATCGAATGCTTATGTTTTTGCTACTCATGCATATCCAAAATTCATAAAGCCATCATTTTTGATTCTGAACTCAAGGATGGTGATTATTTCTTTTATCAAAGGGAAGACCTCCTTAGCAAATTGACTTAAGTACTAAGGATCTTCCAAAAGAATAGAAAAACCTAATGAAAATTGATCTATAATTTCTTCAAACAATTATAGATTATTTTGTGATCCATTGAGATCAAGGAGAAAAAATAGCTTCTTACTCCAAAATTAAGATGTCCATCCTAACCCATTTTTGATGGTACAAGGATATATTTCTAGCACACGCCATGACACTTTATGATGCCATAGCCTTCATGGAAGCAAAAATTCATCAAGGCCTTCCCAATCTATTTGCAAGGTTAATCTCTTCATTCTATGATGGAACCATCCCATATGAAACTCTTACATATGAAATCTTATTTTGCATGAAAAATTGGTTTAAATTTGCTTTGATCTTAAATTAAAAGATCAAATGAAAAGAGATTTACTGAGCAAAATAGCTTCAATTCTGTGAACAATTTAACTATGATCTCGATGTCCTTATCTCCAAACAAGAAACACAAAAAATATTTTTCCTAAGCATGAAAAAGCATTATAAAAAAAAGCGTGACAAATTCATTAAACAAAGATCTCTCTTCTAAAACCAAAGAGACAAGAGAAATAAAATGTTACAATGTCCGCATGTGTCATTACATAAATAAATGACTTAAGAAGAAGTTAAATGAACTTCATTGACGAAAATAAACAAACTTGAAAATTCTTTTACATCTCTCGATTTCAAAGAGAATGAGAAGATGAAGAAGAACATATTTCATCTTCATCATGATTTTGAAATCTAATCAATAAGTCTCAAAATAGATTATTATAAAAAATATAATAAATATGACTTAACACGCCACCCACGAAAGCAAAAGGACCAATTAATTCTTTTTAGCACAAGTTGAAGATGATTCAACTCGATAAAATTAGATCTTCTTAATGATAAGAAGAAAGATAAATTAGAAAATTAATTATCCTATATACCTTATTCAAGTATTTAAGAAAAATCAAGTAATCATCTTTCTTTCTCAATTCGCTTTAGTAGTAAAGATAATTAAAGAAACCAAAATTAGAAGTTCAACAAATTAAAGTGAGCAAGAGAAAATGAATTATCTAATGGATCTGAAATTAATCAAGACGCCCAATTCATTTGAAAATATTGAAGTTTATTCTAATCAAGAACCGTGTTCTTATAAAATATTCAAAAGGCAATATACTAAATGGTATATTTCCATTAAATTAATTATAAATAAAGAATTTATTTTATCAAATTTAAGCTTCTATTTGATAAGTAGATTTAATTATACAAGAAGGAATAATTCCAAATATTTAAAAAAACTAAATAGTAAAGGCAGAATTGGTGAGTCTTACAAATTAAGTATAAATTATCATCATGGTCTGTGTCAGATGATTTTGTATTCAAATCTTTATTTTAGTCATGACAACATTATTTTGGGAACTCTTTTCTTCTTTAAAATAATGTCTATCACTAAATTGATGATACTGAATTGTTTTGGGATAAAAAATCAATTTTATCACCAATCCTAAAGAAATTATCATAAATGAAATGAATAGCTTAATAATAAGTCTATGCATATAAATTATTTACAAGAAGAATTTTAGTTTAATTATTAAACAACAAATTTTTTTTCCCCAAAATTAAAAGAAAATTAAAATTGCCACCAAAAAAATTCCAAAAAAATAAGTTTGTGACAACCCAATTGCTTTCTCAAAGAAATTCCCATGTAGTATCTGACATTGATAATTTCAATGAAGAGACATTCATAAGGCTCATCCTTCAAAAATGAAGCACTACCATGTGTAAAGAGATTAATTATTAAGAAAGGAATAAGCAATTACTCCTTGAGCATCATTCTATGTATGAATCACATAAAAAGGAAAGAAGACAATTTGTACTAATTACAAGTCGCTAAATAAAGTTTTAAAATGGATCGATATCCAATTCTAATAAAAGGGATTTATTAAATAGATTGCATAATGCAAAATATTTTCCAAATTTGATTTAAAATAGATATTTGATCAGAGAATCGATCGCTATAAACAAAGATTTACTCTTTGGACATTACAAATGGAATGTAATGCCCTTTGGTTTAAAAATGCACCTTCTCAAAGATATCATGAATAATATATTTAAAGATTATTTTAAATATATTTTACCTATATTAATGATGTTCTTGTTCTCAAACACTATTGATGAACACTTCAATCATCTAAAAATATTTAAATGGTTAATTTTAAAAATGAAGTTATTTTGAGCCAAAATTAAATTATTTCAAACTAAAATAAGATTTTAGCCATAATATATCCAATGCTTCTATTATATCAATTAAATGTATTGAATTTGCTAACAAATTTCTTGATATCATTTAGATAAAATAGCTACAATTCTGGGAGCTTAATTATGTATATTTCTATCAAAATTGCAAAGATGAAATTTACTTTTTGACAGAAAAAGAATCACCATGGTCCGATACTCATACCATGATGCAAAATTAAAAGGGTTCAAATGCCTTAATCTCATGGATCCCACTATTTCAAAATTTAAAACCGATGCCTCATAAGGGCTATGAGGTATCTTAAAGCAAAGGAAAGAATTCTAAAGAAGAATTTTTTTTATTTATGGAAATGGAATTACTCAAAGAAAAGTATTCCATTATCAAAAAAAGAAATATTTTCGGATTAAGTGCATCTCAAAATTCAAGATGATTTACTTAATCAAGATTTTCTCTTAGAATACTCTCAACAAATACATCATTCAACAAGATGTCAAAAAATTTAGTTTCAAAATAAATGCATCATGGCAATCGCTTTCTCTATTTTTGATTTAACATCAATTCATTAAAGGTAATGAAAATTCTCTTCATTTTTTATTAATTCTTGACGAGTGGGTATCACCATCGATGGAAGAATGACTCAACCAGTCTTTCTTTTCATGGAGGTCACCATGGCTTCTAATGGCAAAGATCCCATTAATTCAACAATTGTAATGAATTAAACATCTTTATGGTACTCTTCAACATGGTTGAAAAGGGAGAATCTAAAAGCCGCAACACCATCCCTAAAAAGATGTCATCTGAATTTTATTTCTTAAAAAATAAAATAGAATATTCTTGAAATTAATCCTTCGATTATTCAATAAATAATCTTATTTGAAAGATATTTGGAAACAATCCTTTCCCATTTGAATCATCAAGAGAAATTATGAAAATCTTAATACAATTAAAGTGTATTGATTAACCATGTTCATGACGAATTATACATTTTGTATAGCAAATGCTATACAAAAAAATCTTTCATCAAAGTGAATTTTACTCATTCTAAGAAAAAAATAATGTATATTTTATCCTCCACTAATTTACGATAAAAATTCATAAATTATTGGTGCTATAATTAATTATGATTTTCTTCCTTCTCAATAAAAGTCATTCATGGATGTTTATAATGAATAAAGACATTGTCAAAGAGAACTTAAAGATGGTTCTGATGGTAACTATTTTAGAATTAAATATTCTTTTGATCCAATCAAAGAAGTATTTAATGAAGATGGAAGCCGCCCAAAATGTCTATTAATGAAAATGATCAAGCAAAATCTTGCTCATTTCTTCACAACCGCCAAATTCCATGGATTTGATAACATTATTCTAAGGATCCATTTAATTTCCTTAAAGATAATTTTACTAAAATGGTAATTCAATCAAGGATAAGCTCAAGCAAATTAAAGCCATTATTTTTATTCTAATTAACGATCTCAAAACCATGATTTTGAGCTATCGAGATGAGGTATAAATAAAGCATCATAAGATGTATCCTCAAGAATTCAACATAAGGAACGCCTCAAATCTATGAAAATTAACTCGCCAAGGTGTTTAATCAATATATCTAATCTAGTCTATTCGATGTGGAATCCAATAGAGAAACTTAATTTTAAATAGATATTAAGAAATTATTGCTACTATAAATTTTCATCATTATCTCCATGAATTACTTACATTCATAAATTGGTTACCAAAGGAAATAATTGCTACTTTCCAAAAGTAGCTATTATCTTAAAGGAATACTTTACAATATAAAGTTAAAAAATTTATCGATTTATCAATGATGAGGATGAAGATGAAATATGTCTTTTCTTCTATTCTTCTAATGAGATTAAGTAATTTTCATCGTGGTTTGTTTTAACCCTTCATCAATCAAGTTCATTTAACTTCTTCGATCATATCTCAATGACTCAGTCACATTTATAATATTTTATTTCTCTTGCTCTTTGGTTTAATGACGAGAGTTCATGTTTTGAATTTTCATTTTATGACGTTTTCATGCTTAGAAAATATTTTGTTTTTCTTTTTTTTAAAAGATAAAGGATTTACGAGGATCACTTGAATTGTTCATAAAATTTGTCATTTTCTTTTCTCAAGTAGACGCTCTCTTTTCATTTGATCTTTAATTTAAGATCGAAAATTGCTAAACCGCTTTTAATACATGTAAAATAAGGTTTCCATATGTTAGGGTTTCATATGGGATGGTTCCATCATAGACTAAGAGAAACCTTAACCTTTTCAAGAAATAGATTGAAGGCCTTCAATGAATTTTTTTGCTTCTGAAGGCTATCGCATCATAAAGTGTCATGACGCATGCAGAAATATATCCTTGTACCATCAAAATTAAGGATGGACATCTTAATTTTGGTAAGGAGAGTTTTTCTCCTTGATCTCCAATGGATCCAAAGAAAATGATCTATAATTATTTGAAGAAGATTATAGATCAAATTTTCATTAGTTTTTGTTCTTTTGGAAGATCCTGCACTTAAGTCAATTTCAAGGAGGTCTTCCTTGAGGAACAGAAAATTATCCCACCATCCTTCGAGTTCCAGAATCAAATGATGGCAAATGACAATATGAGGTTTTGCTTGATGTCTGATAAGAAGAGAAAACATAAGCATTCAATGAAGGGTATGAATGATTTGATGTTGAAAGTCCATCAATATTCCATTCATATAAAGAATCTCCATCATAGAATTTCCTACTAAATGAGTATCTTCCTCAAATAATAAATCGAGGTGTTTTTTTTATAATAATATTTTTCCAAATTTTTTCGATAAGAAAGTTTTGGATATCAAAAGGAGGATGAGGATCTTGTAATTCTTGAAAAAAGGTTTTGAAATTTTTCAATATTACTTGGTGATCAAGACGCTGAGGATTCATTTGAATCTTCCTTTGATTGACTGATATATTCAAGAGCTCCTACATACTTTTCACTTAAATTTAGAATCAAATTCTGAATATCTTCAAAAGAAGGCCCAAACATAAGAGAAGCTGAGGTGGTCATAAAAGGTTTCACAAATGGGTTTATACTAGTAGAAGCTTTCTAAAGCTTTAGTTTCGGGCTAAAACCTTTGTTTAAGCATCATCGATTTTAGACTCTAGGCTAAAAAGATGATCAGTGATTATTTGAAGTATACTTACTATATAATTAAGTTATTTAATTATAGTAATAAATTCCTTTAGAATTTGTGGATCGAAACTTATTTTTCAAGGCCGCTAATTCTAAAGGTTTATCATCCACCATTTTTACAACTGATGGAGGATAAGATGCTTCAATTATTTTTCCTTGCTCTGTTTGCCATTTTTGGTAGTTAAAATAGCAACTTGAGCAGAGCATAAGAATCAAAACCATGCTAATTTAAAGGAATAGTTGCTTTGGCTTGACTATTTCTTTCTCTCATTTTTTTTGAAATATAAATCATTTATTTCATTATTCTCAGAAGTAAAACTTCTATACCAAGTACAAAATTATCATACTTTGGTTGGAAGTATTCCTAGAACAATCTCTAGTCTTAGAACCTATTGTAGCTCATTAAGACTAAAGTTCATTGATGGAGTGGAGATTGATTTTCTCTCAGGATGATAGATATGATTTAGGCAAGGGCCTCACCGATGGTTGGAGTGTGAACCATCCGACTTCTTCAGGTTTTAAGGGATAGAAACCTAGGAAGTGTGATGGATCGATAGGGTTGAATCAACTTCAACATTATCATCGATTTGAATTATCGATCTACATCTTGATTAATGGAAGGTCTTGGGAGCAGATGGTATAGTCCATGATTCAAATACCACCATTCCATTTAATCACTCTAGTAGCAATATGGGATGCTAACATTTGTTTTGATTGAGTTGTTCGCTTACGTAACTTTTTTGAACTCTAGATTTAGAGTATTTAAAACTCAAAATGAATTAAAAAAGCAATAGTTTTAGAACCGAAAAATCATAACCATAAAGTGTAAATGTAATTTTAGCTTCAAAAGATTTATATCGAAAGAGATAAACTGATTGGGAAAGGTGTTGAAATAAAGCCCATAACATGCTAGTCTACAACAACACTCATTGTGGATTGAGCTGGAAGGCATCCGCCATCTCTTAGTTGCTAAAATAGAAGCATTTAGACCTTTAAGGGTTAAAGGTTTGAATGCTATCTCAGATCATCCCTATATGAATATATTTAAAGTCTTGCATATATTTATGCATCTTCAAACGTTAGTAGATAAATGGTTTTATCCATTTGATCTACAAGTTATTTGTTTTACAATTCAAGATTTTCCTTAAAATCAAAAGTTCCAAATTGATAAATGATAGTTTTATCAATTTTGGGGAGAGACCATCTATTTAGGTCTTCTTTCATTCAAGGGAACTCATTTAGTTCTGAAATTATTATCCTAATCTTTAGATTAGAAGTTACTCAAGAAGTAGAAGCCATATAACCAAAGGAAAAAGGGAGAGAGGAAGATGATGATGTGGAGAGTTTGAAACAAATCACATAAGGATAAAACAAACTAAGTATAAACCTCCATTAGAGAATTATCTTCCAGCCAAAAAAAATAGACTTACAACCCTTTCAAGCCTCACAAATGTGGATTTACACCATTTGATGAAGATGAATATAAACAAAGAGAATTATCATAGTCAACAATAATATGACTTATCACCCTATCAAGCATCACAAAGGGATGGCCATTTCATGATGAAGATGGATAAAGCCATGGGAGGAATGAATAAAAAGTACCGGTTCATCCAAAGCATGGTGAAATGAAAAAAAAATTCTAACATCCTTCCCTCCCCGTGGATTTACCCATCATGGCTCTAATACCAAACTTAACCGTGGATATAAAAAACACTTATTTATTAAAACTTAAAAATAACTTACGATGACGAGAAGAAGCAGAAGAACTAAGGAGAGTACAAGAGGAGAATAAGAGAAGAAGAGAAGGGAAAACCGAAAGAATCGAAAGCACACTTAATACATGATGAGCCTCCTTATATAGAGGTGGAGTAAGGAGACTTTGCTTAGAAAGCAAAGGTACAATTATTAAACAAAGAGAAATATTGCTTAGAAGCTACAACGATAATTATTAAATTATTGCAATAAGCTACTATTATTAAATAAAGATATTTGCTAGGGCTTTTATGAGTTGTAAAAGATGGTTCCTTTAAGATGTACTTGCAATTATTTCTTTGGTGGGACCCACTTTATGTAAAGTAGGTTCCTGGAAGATAAGATGGCTACTTTGGAAAGTAGCAATTATTTCTTGGTGGGTCTTTATGAATTTAAGTTTCTCCGGATTCCACATCGACTCAGAAGACTCGCCACGTCAGAGATATATGATAGGGTGATTAAACACCTTGGCGAAGTTGATTTTCATAGATTTTTTGAGATGTTCCTTATGTTGAATCTCGCCTCATGAGGATAACATCTTTTGATGCTTTGTAGTACCATCTACCGATAGCTCAAAATCATAGTTTTTGAGGATCGTTAATCGAATAAGCTTTAATAATGGCTTTAATTTGCTTGAGCTTATCCTCAATGTTGATTGAATTCCACCATTTTAGTAAAATTATTTGAAGGACCAACTGATTGAAGGGGTCCTTTCCAAGTATAACATTCTAGCTCCAAATCCATGGGATTTGGCAGTCCATGAAGAAATGAGCAAGATTTTGTCCTTGAATCATTTTTCTGGGATTAATAGCCCTCATTTTGGGGGCAGCTTCCATCCATTCATTAAAGACTTCTTTGATTGGATCCGAAGAATATTTAATTCTGCTCCAAAATAGTTCCACCATCTGAAGAACCATGCTGGAAGTTCTTTGTTGATAATATCTTTGTTCATTATGAACATCCATGAATGCCTTCATTTTTGTTGAGAAGGAAGAAGGCCTTCATCATAGCTTGCACATAGCACCAATAATTTATGCCAATTTTGTACTGTAAATTAGTGGAGGATAAAAATATATTTTTCTCTTGGAATGGAGTTAGACCCCATTCACTTTGATGAAAGATTTTTTGTATAATGCATTTGCTATACAAAATTGTATGGTTCATCTGATCACGAACATGATTAATCTCAATACACTTTAATTGTATTAAGATTTTTTCATAATTTTTTTCTTGAGAGATTAGATTCAAATGGGAAAGGATTGTTTCCCAAATATCTTTCAAATAAGGCCCACATTATTTATTGAATAATCGAGAGGGATTAATTTCAATAATATTCTATTTTATTTCTTAGAGAAATAAAGTTCTGTGCAACACATCTTTAGGGATGGTGTTGCTTTTTAGAGGTTCACCCTTTTCAACCGTAGAAGAGGAAGTACCATAAAGATAAGAAAATTGATCATGCCAATTGAATTGAATCCGGATCTTTGCCATTGGAGCCATGGTCACGACCTCCATAAAAAGAAAGACTTCTGCTAGAGTGGTCATTCTTCGCGGGGTGATCCACCGATCGCCCCTCGCAAGAATTCTGAAAAATCGTGAAGAGAATTTTCATTACCTTTAATGAATTCACAAAAATCAAGACGAGAGTCAAGGATTGCCATGATGCAAAAATTTGTTTTGAAACTAAATTTTTGACATCTTGTACAATGATGTATTTGACTGAGGAACAGTCAATACTAAGGAGAAAATGCTGATTAAGTAAATCATCTTAGAATTTTGAGATGCACTTAATCACATAAAGCATTTCTTTTTTGATAATGGAATACTTTTGCTGAGTAGGATTCCATTTACCAAACAAAGTGAACTAATTCTTCTTTAGAATTCTTTCACGCTTTAAGATACCTCCATAGCCTTATCGAGGCATGCTTTCAACAATTTTGAAACCAAGTAGGTCCCGCAAGATTAAGATGGAAGGTTTTGAACCCTTTCTTTAATTTTATAATGCCATGGTATAGAGTATCGACCATGGTGGGGATTCTTTTAATCTGCCAAAGAGTGGGTCGCATCTTTGGCAAGATTTTGATAAAAATCGCCTACATAATTGAGAGCTCCTAAGAAGCGAATGGTTTTTTTTCTAAAATGATAAGCAATACGTAACTGAACCAATTGGTATAATAGAAGATTGATATATTATGGCCTAAAATCTTATTTTAGTTTAAAATAATTTGATTTTTGGCTCATAAATAACTAATCCATTTTTAAAATTAACCATTTAAATGTTTTTAGATGGTTAAAGTGTTCGTCAATAGTGTTTGAGAACACAAGAACTATCCTTGGGATAAAGAAATCACATTCCGTTTTATCACCAATCTTAAAGAAATTATCATAAATGAAATGAATAGGCTTAATAATAAGTCTATGCATATAAATTATTTACAAGAAGAAATTGCTAGTTTAACTTTTAAACAATAAATTTTTTTCCCAAAATTAAAAGAAAAAAATTCAAAATTGCCACCAAAAATTTCAAAAGGAAGTTTATGGTGACAACAATTGCTTTCTGGGAAAGAAAGACTCATGTAGTGGATCTCTTGTACATTGATAATTTCAATGAATGAGACATTCCCACTATCATCCTTTGTCAAATGAATGAACACTACCTTGCTTTATGAAAAGAAGAGATTGATTTATTAAAGAAAGGAATAATGCAATCCTCTTGAGCTATACCGCATTCTATGTTATGAATTCTAAAAAGGAAAGAGGAGACCGCAATTTGTAATTAATTAGCAAAACAAATTTTAAAATGGATCAAATATCCAATTCTAATAAAAGGATTTATTAAATAGATTGCATAATGCAAAAATATTTTCCAAATTTGATTTAAAATCGATTGGAAGATCCAGATAAAGAATGGATCGCTATAAAATAGCATTTACTTGGTTCTTGGATATTAAATGGAACGTAATGCCCTTTGGTTTAAAAAATGCACCTTCAATTTCGATATCATGAATAATAAAGATTATTTTAAATATATTTTAAATATATTGATGATGTCTTGTGTTCTCAAATACTATTGATGAACACTTCAACCATCTAAAAATATTTAAATGGTTAATTTTAAAAAATGAGTTAGTTATTTTGAGCCAAAAATCAAATTATTTTAAACTAAAATAAGATTTTAATAATATATCCAATGCTTTATACCAATTAATAAATATTGAATTTGAAATTTTTGATATCATTTTAGATAAAAACCATACAGATTCTTAGGAGCTCTCAATTATATTTCTATCATAATCTTGCCAAAGATGCACACCTTTGATGATTAAAAGAATACCATGGTTTGATACTCATACAATGGTAGTGTGCAAAATTAAAGAAAGGGTTCAACATCTTCCCTACCTTAATCTTGTGTACCCTACTAGTTTCAAAATTGTTGAAACAGATGCCTCTGATAAGGGCTATGGAGGTATCCTACAACAACAACAACAACAATAACAACAACAAGCCTTAATACCACTATTATTACATGAATCCTTGCCATCAGTGTATTATGTGTCAAATTCTCATTTAATTCAAGTATACTAAGATCATTTTTATACATCTTAACCAAGTTTTTTAGTCTACCCTACCTTTTCTTAACATAAGGCAAATCTAATGCATCTACTCCCATGGTCATCTGACTCAAATGCTAAGGCCAAACCATCTAAAGCGACTCTCCCTAATCTTATCTACCACTGGAGCTACTCCAACTTTTTCTCGAACATACTCATTTTGCATTCTATGGAGGTATCCTAAAGCAACGAAAAAATTCTAAAGAAGAATTAGTTCACCTTTTTTCTAGTAAATGGAATCCTACTTAGCAAAAGTATTCCATTATCAAAGAAGAAATGTTTTCTGTGATTAAGTGCATCTCAAAATTCCAAGATGATTTACTTAATCAACATTTTCTCCTTCGTATTGACAGCTCCTCAGTCAAATACATCATTCAACAAGATGTCAAAAATTTAGTTTCAAAATAGATTTTTGCATCATGACAATCGCTGCTCTCTATTTTTGATTTTGACATCGAATTCATTAAAGGTAATGAAAATTCTCTTCTTGATTTTCTAACCCTTGAATTCTTGCAGGGACGATCAGGGGTGGATCATCCCGCATGGAAGAATGACTACTCCTAACCGAGGACATCTTTCTTTTTGTGGAGGTCGCCACCATGGCTGCTCTAATGGCAAAGATCTGGTCAATTAAACAATTGGCAATACGTAACTGAACGTAGCAATCTTTATGGTACTTTCTCTTCAACTATGATTGAATAGGTGAACCTCTAAAAAAGTCGCAACACCATCCCTAAAAGATATCGTCACAAGAACCTATTTATTTCTTTTTAAGAAAACGTAATATTCTTGAAATTAATCACTCTGATTGTTCAATAAATAATCTGTGGGCCTTATTTGAAAGAAATTTAGGAAACAATCCTTTCCCATTTGAATATAATCTCTCAAGAGAGAATTATAAAAAACCTTAATACAATTAAAGTGTATTGAGATTAACCATATTCGTGATCAGATGAACCATACTATTTTGTATAGCAAATACGTTATACAAAAAAATCTTTCATCAAAGTGAATGGGGTCTGACTCTATTCCAAGAAAAAAAAAATGTATTTTTATCCTCCACTAATTTATAGTACAAAATTGGCATAAATTATTGAGGTTCAGTTTCTGATGAAAGCCTTCTTCCTTCTCAACGAAAAGCGAAGGCATTCATGGATATTTATAATGAACAAAGACATTATCAATGAGAACTTCCAAGATGGTTCTTCGATGGTAAAACTATTGATTAAATATTCTTCTTCCTGATCCAATCAAAGAAGTCTTTAATGAATGGATGGAAGCTGCCTCCAAAATGTGGGCTATTAATCCTAGAAGGATGATCCAAGGGAAAAATCTTGCTCATTTCTTCACAGACTGCCAAATTCCATGGATCTGGAGCTGGAACATTATTCTCGGGAAGGATCCATTTAATTAACTGGTCCTTCAATGCTAATTTTTACTAAAATGGTAGAATTCAATCAGTATTGAGGATAAGCTCAAGCAAATTAAAGCCAAGATAAAGTTTATTCTATTAACTCATCCTCAAAACTATGGATTTTCAACAAGAACGCCTCAAAATGAACTCGCCGCGTTTAATCATCCTATTCCAAGACAAGGCTTGACGATATCGACGGAATCCAATCGAGAAACTTAATTTCATAAAGTAACCAAAAGAAATAATTGCTACTATCCAAAGTAGCCATCATTTCCTAAATCTATACCATAAAGTCCCCACCAAAGGAAATAATTTTCTACTTTCCAAAAGTAGCCGCTTATCTTCACCAAAGGAACCTACTTTACAACTCATAAAAGTCACCAATGTAAATAATTGCTACTTTCCAAAAAGTAGTTACATTATTGACATAAATAATTCTGTCTAATAATTGTACCATTGCTTATCTTCTAAGCAACGCTTCTCTTTTGTTTAATAATTATACCTTTGCTTAGCCTCTAAGCAAAATCGATCCTTTGCCTCCACCTCTATATAAGGAGGGTCTGTCTGTGTATTAAGTGTGCTCAGTTTTCCAATCTCTTCTTCTCTTCTATTCTCCTCTTGTACTCTCCTTAGTTCTTATTACTCATGATATGCTGAAATTCAGAAGGTGCATTTTTTAAACTAAAAGGCATTACGTTCCATTCGTAATGTCCAAAGGGCACCATAAATGCTATTTTATAGCGATCCGATTCCTTTATCCGATCCAATATCCCCGATTTTAAATCATATTTGAAAATATTTTGCATTATGCAATCTATTTAACAAATTCCTTTACTAGAATTGATATTTGATCCATTTTAAAATTTTGTTTAGCTTGTAATTAATTACTTTCCTTTCTACAATTGCAATAATGTGTGGTACCTCTAAGGAGTAGGATTAATTCTTTCTTTAATAAATCGAATCTCTTCTATGCATAAAGCAAGGTAGTGCTCATTCATTTGACAAGGACGAGCCTTAGTGGGAATGTCTCATTCATTGAAATTATCAATGTACGGGAGATCCACTACATGAGTCTTTCTTTCCCAAGAAACAATTGAGTTGTCACCACAAACTTCCTTTTGGAATTTTTTGGTTTTGAATTTTTTTATTTTGGGAAGAAATTTCTGCTTAAAAGTTAAACTAGCAATTTCTTCTTGTAAATAATTTATATGCATAGACTTATTATTCCTATTCATTTCATTTATGATAATTTCTTTAAGAGAATGTGATTTCTTTATCCCAAAGAAAACACTGATCATCAATTCTAGTGATAGGAATTATTTTAAGAAGAAAAAGAGTTCCTAAAATAATGTGTTGTGTCTAATTTTTGACTAAAATAAAAGGCATTTGAATATAAACATCATCTTGACACAGGGCTGCAGATGATAATTTAAACTTAATTTGTAAGGACTCACCGTCGACTGCCTTTAACCACTGGCTAGTTTTTTTCAAAATATTTAGAAGGAATTATTCCTTCTTGTATATAATTTAAATCTGCTCCACTATCAACTAGAGCAAAATTTGATAAAATAAATTCTTTATTTATAATTAATTTAATAGAAATATACCATTTCGTATATTGTCTTTGAATATTTTGTAAGAAACCCTTGATTAGAATCTTCTATATTTTCAAATGATTTGGGCATCTTCGATTAATTTCAAGATCCATTAGACGACCATTCATTTTCGTCGCCTTTAATTTGTCAGAACTTCTAATTTTAGTTTCTTTAATTCTTTAGCCTACCAAAGAAGTTTAATTAGAAGATGATGTACTTGCCTCATATTTTCTCTTAAATACTTATATGAGTATAGGAGGCTTGTAATTAAATTTTTCTAGTTTATCTTTCTTCTTATCATTAAGAAGATCGATAATTTTATCACGAGTTGAATCATCTTCAACTTGTGCTAAAAGTTTAATTAATTGGTCCTTTTGCTCATTGGTGAGCGTATAAGGAGGCTCTGTCTGTGCATTAAGTGTGCTTAGTATTGAGGTTTATATTCCCGGCTTCATCACAAATGGCCGTAAATCCCTGTTACGTGATGCTTGAAAGGGTTGTAAGTCCTCAATGCTGATTGAATTCTACCATTTTAGTAAAAATACTTATTTATTAAAGCTTAAAAAGTACTTACAAGATGCTAACAGATTTGTTTAGATTAGAGTTATTGAACAATGCCTTCAACTCTAGGATTTAGTATGTAAAACTCAAAAATGAATTCTTAAAGCAATAGTTTCGTAACCCTGAAGGAAATCATAACCATAAAGTCAGAAATGTAATTTAGAGCTTCAAAGATTTATATCGAAAGAGATAAACTAGATTGAGAAAGAAATAAATCAAATCACCACAGGCTAGTCTCTAACACTCATTAGGATTGAGCCCAAGAAGGCATCACATCTCTTAGGCTAGTTTTAAATAGAAGCATTTATACCTTTAAGGGTTAAAGGTTTGAATGCTATCTAGATCATCCCTATATGAATATATTTAAAGTCTTGCATATTTATATGCATCTTCAAACGTAGATAAATGGTTTTATCCATCCATTCGATCATGGTTTGTTCTACGCTTTCAAGATTTTTTCCTTAAAATTAAAATTGAATTGATAAATGATAATTTTATCAATTTTGAGAGTGACCATCTATTTTGTCTTCTTCATTCAAGGGGAACTCGCTATTTTAGAAGTTCTTGATTATTATTATTTCTCCTAATCTAGATTAGAAGTTACAGTAAGAAGTAGAAGCCATATAACCAAAGGGGAAAACTGGAGAGGAAGATGATGCAGGGAGTTTAAAACAAATCATAATGGGGATATAAAACAAACCAAGTAAAAAAACCTCCATTGGGAGAATTGTCTTCCCAGACAACAAAAATAGAGACTTACAACCCTTTCAAGCATCACACAATAGGGATTTTGCATTTTACAAAGACTGAATACAAAACTCAACCGTGAGAATTATCCTGCATAGTCAGGCCACAAATATGATATTTCTATATATAATTTGTAAGGTTTAAACCTTTAACCGGGCTAGTTTTTTTCAAAATATTTAGAATTATTCCTTCAGATACAATTTAAATCTACTCCACTATCAACTAGAGTGTTAAAATTTGGTAAAATAAATTCTTTTATTTATAATAATTTAATTGAAACATACCATTTCGGTATATTGCCTTTGAATATTTTGTAAAGAAAACCAGTTCTAATGTTTCACCTACTTTCTATATTTTCAAATGAATTACACATCTTCTCACAAGATACCCCACCAGATTTATTCTTTGCCCGCCTTTCATTTGTTGAACTCTCTCACTTTTAATTTCTTTAATTCAGCCTTT